>ML800917.1:319702-347567 GCA_009831015.1 Picea engelmannii | reverse complement strand
CAGGCGCTGAACTGAGGTGTCTTTTCACTGGCAGGGCCGACTTCTCAATCTAGGTGGTTATAACCACTTTTAATATATTCTGGGTGGTTATAACCACTTTAATATATTCCGGGGCCGACTTCTCATTTTGCCTATTACAATTAGGGTTTGACCAATGCGCAAAAGGGGATTTAGTCATTTACAATACCCAACATGATCAATCCACAAAAGAGGATTGATCTAATGAATAATACATCAATAATAAATAGAATACTCTTTGTAGTTACAATAATTCAACAAAATTTACTCTAATGTATGACTCTAGCACCACAGATAATATTCCTGAGCAAGAATTGCAATTTGTCATCAGATTACATGTTGGTAAACTGTAGACAGACATTCAGAGTTTGTTATAGTTAGAGCCAGATTGTTTATGGTTCTTAGACCTCTATTAACAGCACAAATGTAGAAGCATCAATGAACAGTATAAGTGAGTGGTGTATTAACTTCACCTTTGAATAGTCTCGAGTTCGAATGTAGTAAACTGGTAGAAATTGAGAAAGAAATCGATAATGAATGTCCTTTGAAGGAAATCCGAAAAGTCCCAAGTCAGACCTGTAATAGTCATGGTTTGATTCCAGTTTTACAGCGTTTGTGTCAAATATCATCCTTATTACAAATCCAAAAGCAAACAAAGTAATTCTCAATTTATTTGCCTCAAGTTTCTGCTGAAAGGAACTTGCCGCAATGTCTCAAGCTCCAAGTTGAAAAGCAGAGCTGGAGCTGATGTTGTGAATGTTTCCTAAGGTAGCAGACGCAATTTAGTGAGAATATAAAAGATTTTACAAAGCAAAACAAGAATACAAAGTTACCACAAAACAGCCTGTTTCGGAACAATGCAAAGCATATATGATAACAATTTTATCTCTTTTTTGCTCATAAACACCTTATTTAAAGGGAATATCATTATTTTTAATGACTTTCTTTGAATAAAACAAAATGAAGATATATTGTATACTTGTAGAATATAGATATATAATTTCCATCTAGAATGTAGAATATAGGGGGTCCATCTTTCCTTATTTTCCATCTCTCCCTAAAAGATAAGAAAGTGACTAACTTAAGTACTCAAAACTGCCCAAGCATGACTTTATATCTACTCTCAAACATTCAAAGAAGATTAATGGGAACCACTATCCAAGCTTGCAACTATTAGCATTTACAAACTACATAAAACACAGAAAGCTTTAGACAAAAACACATAAGATTTTGATTACTATTATTCAAATACTAGAAAGACAATAAAATAAGAGTTAAAACATTCAATTATACTGAATACCTGAATACCTGCTTTATACAATTTGAGTGGGCCTTGTTACCCCTCTTCCTGGCAGGGTTATACATATGCATTTTGACGAACAGGGCAGTTTGATGGGCAGCCAGGATCAATCTGATTTTTGGGACACTTGCACATTTTTTGAGGCAGCTCACATATCCCAAAGCGCAGGTCATGCTCTCCAAGGTGTTCTTGAGTTATTCACACCCATATGGACCCCCTGCATGCATGTCACATGGACTTCCCTTGAACACCCTCTTCGATGATCATTTTGGAGCTGTCTTAACCTATTTGAGAGGGCTGATCTGTACATGGACAGTTTTGACAGCCGTTGGGGTTTACTTCATACTTGAGGGGTTACTTGGGTGACGTGTCACCTTGAAGACTATGACCAGACAATAGATTGAGGTCATTTGAATGATGTGGAGATGACTTACAAAGGTATCATGAGGTTTATTGGGCTAAAAATGAGAAGACAACCCCTTCTATTTTTCCGTCATTATGAAAATTGAGGGTTTATGACCTATTTTTGGGCTTGGTAAGTCACCCCTATGCTTTATGGAGTGTTAGTTTTTTGTAGCTCAGAGGTACTTCTGAATTGGCGGTGCCCAGCATGCAGAAGTGACCGAGCAAAATGTCCCTCTCTAGTGACTTGACTTTATAAAGTGATTTTATAAAGTCAAGTGGGGTCTTTTATTATTTAACGAGTAAAAGTGATTTTTTATAAAGTTTTGGTTACTTAAGTGATTTAAGTGAACTCAATGAAAGATTAAGTCACGACCATTGATCTCAAGAGGGCAATATCTAATCTTGACCGTCTATCTCTTTGGAGATCTAGGGTTAGGGAAGTTACTCATTAATAAGTAAATAAAAGGAGCTTGTGAGAGAGATGGGGCACACTTTTCAAGGGAGATTGGAGGAAATGTGAAGCACACTTTCCAAGAGAGATTGAGCTGAAAGGAAAAGAGTAGCAGCAAAGGAGGATTGGCACACATCCCAAGGAGAATATAAGGCACACATCCCAATAAGGTCTCAGCATTTAATTCTGGTCCATACAGCATTAAAGGACGTCATACAGTACGGATTTAGTAGGCCCATACAGTTTTTTTTATGCACAGAAATCGAGGCAAGGGTTGCACAGATTTCAAGGCAGTTTTGGGTGCATTTATCGTTGTAGCTTATCCATACAGAACAGGACCATACAGCAGAGATTTGGGCACAGAATCCGAGGCAGTGTTTGCTTCTGTGTTGACTGTACAGGGCCATATAGGCCATACAGTAAGCTGGCACGTTTTTCAAAGCAGTTTGGCACTGAAATCGAAGTGGACTGTTGGCACATTTTTCTAGATAAGTACAGTTTTATTTTCTGAAAAAGAATGCTGTTGTAAACTCAGAAATTTTCCTGCAAGCTCAATAAGAAAGAATCTCTCCTTAGCTGGTTTTCCCTTCGAGGTTTTTCTAGGGCATTGCCCAGAAATCTTTGTGTCAAATGTGTACTTGAATGCTGTCTACTGTTCATTTATTTCCGTTGCTGCTTTTCAGATTGCTTAGTCTTTGTATTTCTGCTCATAGTTCCAGTTGAATGCATATGTTAACTTGCATTATTGGTGAATGACTATTGGAGGTTGAAATCTTATTATTGACTAAGTGTTTGTCTAATAAATCTGAACATGGTATCAGAGCTTGGGCTCTGAGGTTCAGTGAACAGAGTTTGGCACTTGGATTGCAGTGATTTGCAGGGGTTTTTGCTTGAAAGAAGAAGGGAAAGAAAGGGTCTTTGTCAGTTGGACAAGAATGACTTACAGTCTAAGGTATGAGGATAGGTTGGAGGGGATTTCCAACTACCTGCAGTGGAAGGTAAGGATTGCAGTTGTTCTCAGGTAGAACAAGCTGTGGGTGTTTGTGAGTACCACAGTGACAGTTCCTTCGTCAGATCCCATTGCCCTAGACCTCCATGATGTGAAAGAAGCAAGGGCGCAGAGGATAATCTTGGATGGAGTAAGAGACCACCTGATTCCACATTTGGCTGAGAAACTAACAGCCAAGGAGATGTGGGATGCACTGACAAACTTGTACGAGAACAAGAATGAGATCAGGAAGATGGCCCTTAGGGCCAAGCTCCACGGCACTAGGATGGCCAAGGGAGAGAGTGTGGCCTCCTATCTCACCCAGCTTAGACAAGTAAAGGATAAGTTGGCAGTTGTAGGGGAGATTATTCCAGACTCAGAGTTGTTACACATAGCCCTGAAGGGCTGCACCATCTACACTTTCACTTGAAGAAATTTGAGGTTCCTATAGGCTGCCCAACAGACCGGTCATTTGACCTCTTGTTGGGCACCAATTTCAAGGGTTTCAAACTGTTTTTCTCACTGCTTTTAGGATTGTTATCTTGCTGTCCAAAACAGCCAACAAATCTGAACTTTATGCCCTCTAAATCTGCCCCGTAGCAAGTGATTTAATGCCCCTTTGAAGCTTCTGTTTGAATGGGTTTCAATTAGGAAGTTTTGTTGTCCATTGTTAGCACATTCATTATACTTCAAAACAGAAAATACCCTCTAGGATCTTTAATACCTACTATGATGAAAGTAAATAAGCAAACCATGACAATTTAACACAAGTGTTTTTGGTCAACATGACCCTGGAAAAATCCCCATGGGGAAAACCAATAAGAGAGAAGATATATTATGGAGATCTCAAGCAAATGCTACAATGGGCTAGCTTATCTCAAGCTTAGCCTTGAAAATTCCTTGATCCTTGCGCACCTTTCCTTGGTTTGTGCACCCTTTGCCTTGGTGTGCCCCTTGCTTTGGACTTTGTGCCCTTCTCTTGCTTGTTTGCCTTTGCTTGTGTGCTTGAATGCTTGAAGACTTGCGCCCTTGTCTCTTGCTTGAGTGTTTGTTGATGAAGTGCACCCTCACACTTGGTGCGCCCTTCCTCCACAACAAATGTGCACCTCCAATGGTGCACCCCTCCTCAAGCTATGTGCGCCCCACTCATAAGTACGCCTCCTCTCAAGCTTGGTGCGCCCTCAACAATGGTGTGCCCCCTCTCAAACTTCTCTTCTTCTCCAAACCCTCTTCTCCTCTCTTCCTCTCCTTCACTCTAAATTCCAAGTGAACAAGTGAATCTCCCTTTTGCCCCTTTGTCTCCTTTAGCCTAATCCTTAGGCTAACCTAGGAAACCAATGGCCTGGAGGCTGGAATAGATCTAAACCAATCTCCAAAATGAATGGATGAGATTAAATCTCATTTTTCACTTAAGTTTCCATAGTTCACTTTTTCCTCATTAATGACTTTATAAAATCAACTTGACTTTATAACTTAAAGTAATTTGTCATTAATGATGTTATAAAGTCAAAGTGACTTTATAACATAAAGTAAAAGGTGAGGGTTAAATATTTCCCCCTTTGTGTTTAGAGACTCACAAACACAAGGGGACCACTTTCCAAGGTACCCAAATCTCAACACTCCCTCTTAACCAGGAAAGTGTCACAACACCACTCCCAACTTGTCCCTGAAGTGGACATACTTGCCCCTTGGCAAGGACTCGGTGCGTAAGACTACAACCTGCTCATCAAAAGTGGCCTTTGAATCTGATCTGCTCATCACCATAGCCAAGTGGGACCCAAACCTCTCTGGCCCTCTTCTCTCTCTCATCAACCTCTGAGGCTCTCTAACATATTCCTTGGCTTCCTTTAGGGTCTTCTAAAACCATCTCGATTTCTTCTTCCCTAAAGTAACCTTTGGCAAAGTAGTCTCCTCATGCCCCCGAGTCTCATGCACATATCTCTGCAAAGTAGTCTATGACCCTGAAGCACCTACACCAACTATTTGTATACTCGGCAACTGTGAACCTGAAATTGTCTCGGGTGGACCAGTCACCCCTGAAATTGATCTACTCGACACCTGAGGCTATGTCCCCTGAGATGTATTGTTGAATTTTCATTGGTTTTGTTAACATTAGATTTACCATAGCATTTTGATCTTCTTTTAACATTCAATAAACATACATTGAAATATAAATCAGCAGATGAACAAGCACAAGAAGACACAAAGATTTATCCTGGGAAACCCTTGTTCACAAGGGAGAAAAACCCAACAAACTTTTCTTGGAGAGAATATCCTTGCCAATACATTATATCCAAGAACCAGTTCTATCCACTAGAGCAAACCAACAAAGAAGAATACTTATCTCCACAAGAGATAACCCAGCAATGCAGCTACATCAAACCCTAGCCAGAGCGCTAGAGTAACGAGCCTCCACCAACGTACCACCAAGACAAAAAGATAAACCAGCCAACCTACGCCCTTCTTCCTTCTGGACTACAGCTACTACTGCAGCTCTCCATTAGACTTGCACTATAGATGAGTGAGAGTGTGACAAATGAGGAAGGCGTCACCTTTATTTATACTGGACTGGGCAGGTGTCTTTTCCAATAGGGTCGACCTGTCTTCCTAGAAAATACATTTTCACTGTCTTTTTCTTGTGGGGTCGACTTTACTTCTGGAGCATTATATTTCTTCTTTATTATTATTCTGTGGGGCCGACTTCTCTTCTAGGATCTTCTTATTTCTTTTGAGGCTTCTTTGATATGTTCAATGGTTATTCTTTGACTTCTTGGCATCTTCATCTCTAAGAAAAGTTATCCCGAAGGTGAATACCTCTCATTGCTACCAAAAACATCAACACTCCCTCTTAGCTAGGGAAGTATTCTCCATGATGTTCTTCTCTGGTCCTCATAGCCCCACAGGCTATACCATGGTCCTCAAACCATGCCATGCTCACGTAGACCATGCTACAAGTAGCATCATCACGTCACACGTGGCTACAACCAATGTGGACCTATCAATCTCGTCTAGGGGCTACAACCCGCTAGAGAACACTAGGGCTACAACCTCGTAGTGTGTGTCATCATCGTCAAGGGATACAACCACAATATGTGTCATCGGTCCATCAATAAGTGTCATACTCAACTCAGTCCATCGAGGAGTATCATCACAGGTCAACCCAACTCAGTCCATCGAGGAGTAYGACTTGGAAAATATCCCAACCACATGGGCTACACCCCAAGGGTCATTGGGCACCAACCCAATACAACTTATCAATCCATCGATAAGTGTCATACTCAACTCAGTCCATCGAGGAGTGTCATCACAGGTCAACCCARCTCAGTCCATTGAGGAGTACGATCTGGAAAATATCCCAACCACTTGAGTTGCACCTCAAGGGTCGCTGGGCACCAACCCAATATATCGTCACAGGTCAACCCAGCTCAGTCCATCGAGGAGTACGACCTGGAGAATGTCTCACGAAGCTAATCACACGAAGTTGCAACCATCAACACTCCCTCTTAACGAGAGGGGCATTCTCTATCACTCCAAGTTCATCATGAAATTACTCAAACTTCAACTTGGCAATGGGCTTGGTAAGAACATCTGCAATGTGTTCATCTGTAGGAAGGTATTGCACCATATCTCGAATGTAATGAAACTTGATCTCAACATGTTTCGATCTGTCATGAGATACTAGATTCTCTAAGAGCTTCAGAGTTCACACAGCTCTAGTTATCACAATGAATCACGGTGGGATCCAGCATCTGCCCAAACAATCCTGCAAGGAGCTTACGAAGCCACATTGCTTCGTGTACGGTATACTACAATATACTCGGCTTCTACGATACTCGAGGCCACATAAGTGTGTTTCCTGCAACACCAGGAAACCATGGCAGACCCCAAACTGAAGTAACACCCAAAGGTGCTCTTCCTATTCATTGCGCTCCCTGCCTAATCAGAATCAGCATATCCCTGCAATCGCATGTCAATATTGGAAGCATATCTCAAGCCATATCCAACTATGCTTTGCAAATATCTCAACACATGCTTCGTTGCTACCCAATGCAATTGTCTCGAGTGACTCATGAACTGGCTAAGTGCACTAACTACATAGCAAATATCTGGTCTAGTGTTAACCGGATACATCAATGATCCAATCAGTTGTTGTTACATAGTCGGATCAATCAAGTTTGAATCGGAAGAAGACTCACTTAACTTCTTCAGAATCGACACCATCAATGTAGCCATGGACTTACAATCCAACATCCCAAATCTCCTCAGAATCTCAACTGTATACTTCCCCTAACTCAAGAAGATCTCATCAGTTTTCTGCCACACCTCTAGTCCCAAGAAATAGTGCATCATGCCAATATCCTTCATTTCAAACTCAGAGGCCAACTCATATTTGCACCAAGCAATGAGACGCTCTGCTCTGGTGAGAAATAAATCATCAACGTATAGGATAAAAATCAGGGACTCACCATTAACAACCTTATAGTACAGGTTGGCATCAACAACACTCTTGCTGAAACCCAAACTCATCAGGTATCGATCAGTCCTCGCATACCAAGCTCGAGGTGCATGCTTGAGTCCATACAAGGCCTTCTTCAACCTACACACATGGGACTCCTTCCCATGAATCACAAAACCATCTGGTTGCTCGATGAACGCCTCCTTCTCAATCTCTTTGTTGAGGAAGGTTGTCTTCACATCCATCTAATGTAGTCTCCAACCCATGGCTGAAGCAAGGGCAATGGTCGTCCGAATGGAGGTGTATCGAGCAACAGGAGCAAATGTCTCCTCATAGTCTATTCCCTCTACCTGAGAGAATCCTCTGGCCACAAATCTCGCTTGGTGCTTCTCGATGCTCTTGTCAGTTGCAATAGATCCACTTGGAAGTCACCACAGACTTCCCCTCAGGTCTCAGAACAATATCCCACACATCATTCTTCATGATGAACTGATACTCCTCCTTCATGGCATCTCTCCATACCTACTGACTAGATGCCTCCTCATAACAGGAAGGCTCAGAATCAATGATGTGGCTCATCCCTGCAACATAGCTCGAGAATCTATGAGGTCTCTTGCTCTCTATGAAAGTACCACAGGGAGTTGCATGTCCATTTGCCTCCTACAATGTTTGACAAGCCCATGCAGGCCTCTTTCGCCCTACTACAATATATCTAGAAACATCAACAGGATCTACAGGATCAACTGGATCAACAGGCTCAATTGTCTCAACGAGCTCAACTAGCTCCCTCTGAACTGTTGAAGGGTGAGGAGGAGAAGACATTGTCTCCTCCTGCCTCTCACTATCAATCTCCATGTGAGATCATCTAGATCTCTTGAAGGCTACCTCCTCCTTAAAGGAAACATCCTTGCTCACCTCAATCTGTCTTTGACCTGGGATGTAAATCTGATATGCCTTCGAAGATTCATTGTACCCAACAAATGTATCCTTCCTGCCTGAAGGGTCTAACTTCGTCATTTTCTCCTTGAGTAGGTGAATGTATACAAGACACCCAAATATCCTAAGGTGTCCAACCTCAGGATTCACTTCGATGAAAGCCTCCTCGGAAGTCATGTTCCTCAAAATCCAAGTCTAAAGATCACATAGTATAAGTATTCACTCAAAGAAGCAATTGTCATAGGCCCACACAAATCTGAATGCACCAAATCCAAGATCCCCTTGGATCTGTTGTCATTGCCCGGAAAAGATCCCTTGGCATTCTTGCCAAGAGCACAACCTCTGCAAATGCCATCATGTTGTACACGGAGCGTTGGAAGACATGTCACCATCTTCCCCAGAGCGGGAAGAGCTCTATAATGCAAATGAACAAGTCTCCTATACAACTCACTCAGACTAATAGAATCATGCATCAGGGCTTGAACTGGTCGAACTATAAATTTGTACAAACTCCTTGTCTGGTCAAACTGCTTATGTCTCAAAATAGAGACTATCTAGTATGTTGTCTTCTACAATTGTCACTATAGCTCCTTCTCAGAGCTATCACTGGTGACCTGCCTCCGTGGTAACCTGCTCGGAACAAGAAACAAGAACAACAACATCTCCATGGCAACCTCCATGGGATTTAACAATATAACTTGCATGGAACAAAGTCAACAACCAAGTATATCTCCTAGAGGAGATCAATTTAGCTTGCAAACAAGTGCATCTCATAATGATCATAACTTCAATAGATCAAAATGCAACATAAGATCGTAATGATGCCATAACAACTAGAGGCATATCAAAACAATCAAACCTGGAGTCTTCACTTCCAGGGAGGGTGCATTATTTCTCTAAATGTACTGGATCTGAGATCCTTTGGATCTACATATTGTCCCTTGGACAAAATATCCCTTCACCTTAAAACACCCTCATGATAATGATACAATTTTAAACATATACAAGTGCATACCTCTGAAATTTGTAGCACCATAAAACTTGTCTTCTAATCTCAAGGCTTGCACAACTGGCAACTGGCAACTGCAACAGCCACTGGTACTAGAACTGGCACCGCAACTGCAAGTGCCATTGGTACTGCAACTGCAACTGCAACTGTCACTACAACTGCAATTGGCATTGCAACTGCAACTGGAAATTTCAACTTTCACCAAGTTGTGATCTGAGACCACCAAGAGGTGTGCCAGACTAGGGCGAGCTGATCTAGAGAAAAATCAATCTCAGCGTCCTCCAATAAGTTGCTCAACAAGCTTGACAAGGTTTAGGTCTGAGCAGTGGCAAATCTCTCAATCTTCCTTCCAATGATTAGACTGTTCTGAAGGAAACCTGCTCTGATACCATGTTGAATTTTCATTAGTTTTGTTAACATTAGATTTACCATAGCATTTTGATATTCTTTTAACATTCAATAAACATATACTGAAATATAAAGCAGCAAATGAACAAGCACAAGAAGACACAAAGATTTATCATGGGAAACCCTTCTTCACAAGGGAGAAAAACCTAGCAAACTTTTCTTAGAGAGAATATCCTTGCCAATACGATATAACCAAGAACCAACTCTATCTACTAGAGAAAACCAACAAAGAAGAATACTTATCTCCACAAGAGATAACCCAGCAATGCAGCTACATCAAACCCTAGCCAGAGCGCTAAAGTAACTGGCCTCCACCAGCGTACCACCAAGACAAAACGATAAACCAACCAACCTGCGCCCTTCTTCCTTATGGACTGTGTCATGTCCCCATTTTTGGATTCCCTTATTATGCAGTTAGAGTCACTTCAGGAGGCTTGAGTCGGCCAACTCAGAAGGGTGAGACTATGTCATCAGTGATCTCAGAGGGTTTGGATGAGTTTTATGGGGCCCAACTTAGTTTATTTACCATTATTCATCATCAGGATCATTTCCGCACAGCTTGTTCTTGGTTTCCTTGCATTCCGACGATTTTCGTAAAACGGCGTTATTAATGGACATATTTTAATTAATCACACGAAAGGTACTATTTGGAGCTTGTTTCTTGGAGAAATACCTTAGTGTAATAGCTCATTGGAACTGAGGCAAAAATATCTACAAGATGGGATGATGAAAAGTGACTTTCAGTGGCCGGAAAAATCATAAAGGCGAATTAATCACTTTTTGGAGTAAAAAGGTTCATTAAATTAATAAAGTGATTTTATGAGAAAATATTAAAGATGAATTAATCACTTTTTGGAGTAAAAAGGTTCATTAAATTAATAAAGTGATTTTATGAGAAAATATTAAAGATGAATTAAAAGTCACTTAAAGGAAAAAGGTGAAAAGGGGTATAAAAGAGAGATAGGGGCTCATATTCTCTCATTATGCATATTGTGAATTGAAAATTAGAACCCGGAGAGGAGTCAGGTGACTTCGTTCTTGTTTGGTGGCTTTCTGAATGAAACCATCGCCATTGACAAGTTTCGGTGTTGAAAGACACACCCTAGTCCGTTGAGAGAACCACACAGGTTCTTCATCGAGCTGCAGGATCAGATTATATCAGCATAGAAGTCAAGTATCAGCTAGGGCGCAGATTTGACAGTTGCATCGTGAGGTTTTGGGGAGGATTTATCAGTGTTCTGGGTCGCTAAGCCCAACCAGACCGGAAGATCCAAATTCCTTCTGACCCATTTGAGAGGAGACTAGGGCGCTTCCAGGGAGACAAATCTCACACTTTTTCGATGGGTAAATCTCCCAGATCGTGTCAATTCATCAGTTTGCAGTGCGTGGGGGTTTGGGCATCCATCCGGGGTTTAGACTGAGTAGCAGTGAGCCAGTGTTTCATCTCAGAGGCTGGGAGAGTGTGCTAGGGAGCAAGGCGACCCATATGAGATAGATCTCATCCAGTTCTAACGAGTATAGCCACCAGGGCCAGTTATCCAGTCTTCTGCAGCAATTTGGCAGCATATTTTTGGTTGCATGCAGCGCTTCATTTCGTGCATGCAATGGATCTTCATTGCAACTACCAAATCCATCTACTTATCGGTATTTATCAGTATTTTGTTTGTATTCCAGTTAAGATCCTCATTTATATAGATCTAACTGAAGAGATTTGTTAACTTTGCGCATATTGTCTTGTATTGTCCATTATATTGTTGAATATAAATTTTGAGCTGGTTATAGTCCCAAATCTATTTGCATGCACTATATATAAACCTTAAAACACGGAAAAATGCATCCAGAAACCTTAAACTCAGCCAGAAAGATCAGCGCATCAGATCTGCAAAACAGAGCCACAGAGTTAATAGTTAATATCCCGATTCGAGGATCTGGGGATATTACAGACTGTAGTTGCTACTGCAGCTCTCCATTAGACTTGCGCTATAGATGAGTGAGAGTGTGTGACAAATGAGAAAGGCGTCACCTTTATTTATACTGGACTAGGTAGGTGTTTTTTCCAGTAGGGTCAACCTGTCTTCCTGGAAAATATATTTTCACTTTGTCTTTTTCTTATGGGGCCAACTTTACTTCTGGAGCATTATATTTCTTATTTATTATTATTTTGTGGGGCCGACTTCTCTTCTGGGATCTTCTAATTTCTTCTGAGGATACTTTGATTTGTTCAATGGTTATTCTCTGACTTCTTGGCATCTTCATCTCTAAGAAAATTTATCCCGAAGGTGAATACCTCCTGCTGCTACCAAAAACATCAACATGCATCACTCTGAATCTGCGGGACCTCCTCAACTCTGTCTCTCAACTCGAGAGATCTCTTGAAAGATCTACCCTCCTCAAATCTGACAACTCTCCTCACCACCACTCTCCTTGGTGATGGAATGTAGATCCTGTAGGCCTTAGCGACCTCTGAGTATCCAACTAGAATCTCCTTCTCTGTTGTGGGATCTATCTTTGTCCTCTTCTCTGAGGAGACATGAGAGAACATCAAGCACCCAAATATGCGCAGGTGCTCAACATCAGGCCTACTCCCAGTGAAGGCCTCCTCAAGAGTCTTCCTCCCCAAAGCTCTATGGGGACTCATGTTCTACAGATATACTGCAGTACTACAAGCGTCTGCCCACAAGTAGAATGGCAATGCCTGATCATGCAGCATCGACCTTGTTGCACCAACTATGGCCATGTTCTTCCTCTCTGCAACCCCATTCTGTTGTGGTTTGTAAGGAACGGTCAACTGCTTTCTAATACCCTGTTGGGTACACAACTATGGAAACTCTGTGGAGGTATCCTCACCTCCATTGTCTGACTGCAAAACCTTGATCTTCTTTCTTGTCTGGTTCTCCACAAGAGCTTTGAACTCTTGGAACCTCTTGAATACCTCACTCTTGGTCTTCAGGAAAAAGATCTAGGTCTTCCTGGAGTGGTCATCAATGAAAGTAACATAGTACTCCCAACCACCCTAGGAAACTCATGACATGGGCCCACACGCATCTCTGTGTATGAAGTCTAGCACCCCAGCTGATCTACTGTCACTATTGGGAAAGACAGTCATGGTGTACTTCCCAAGAGCACACCCTCTACACACCTCCTGATGCTCAATGTTAAATTGTGGCATACCCGTCACAATCTCTCTCAATAATCTCAGAGCTCCATGATGCAAATGAGCCATCCTCTGATGCCATAGCTCACACAACTCATTGTTGCTTCTACTACTACTCGTCAAAACATACAAAGCCTAGAAAAGCAATCTGTATAGGTTCCCCTCTTGTGTCCCAATCACTCTGCCAGAAGTGACACTAGACCCCTTAGGGTGAATGAGGGCCTTTGTCCCTCTAAAGGACACCTCAAACCCCCTATCCTGGATGGAGGAAGCTGAAATTAGATTCTTCTTCAACCCCGGGACATACAATACATCCCTGAACACCAAGGGTGACATCAACTCCCTCTGAAAGGAAACTGTGCCACATCCAGCCGCCCTGACTATGGTGTTGTCTCCAAGCACTATCTCCAACCTGATCTCTGGATCTCTGAGATCAGTGAAGTGCTCTCTCACACCTGACAAGTGACTCGATGCTCCACTGTCAATATACCAGACGCTAGATGGCGACTCAATTGTCGAACAACAAACTATCAAGGAACACTCCCTCTCAAACTAAGAGGCAAACTCCTCCCCCTTTGTTGTTGTTGTAGTACCACCCTGCTTCTTCTTCTTGTTGGGACACTGACTAGCACAGTGCCCCATCTGGTTACAAGCAAAGCATCTCACTTTGCTCATATCCCTCTGTTGCTCACCTCCTCTCAGTTGTTGCTGCTTGGCCCCAACCTTGGGCCCCTACTTGGTCTTCTTCTTTCCCTTAGACACAAGAGCAACATCACCCTCATCACCATCCTCACTGTGTTGTTGACTAGAAGCTCCAAATCTAACTCTAAGATCCTCCTGCACAAAGTCATCCCAGAGCCTCTCCCAACTGGGCATGTGCTCTCTCGCCATGATGCCTCATACAAAACTCTCCCAAGGTTTGGAAAAGCCATTTAAGGTTGTCCTCACCAACTCCGAGGGATCTACTATCTCACCAATAATTGCCAACTCATCACGAATCTGAGAAGATCTCATGAGGAATGAGGTAAGTATATCTGTCTTCGTCATCTTGGTGCCCCTTAGTTTCTCCTGGAGCACCATCTTCTAGTTCTGGTTAGGTCTCTGGTAAAGACCACACAAGGACTACCACATCTTAAATGTGAAGTCTTTACCAGACACGTGAGGTATGACATGGTCCTTGACCGCATCAAGGATAGTCCTCTTGGCCATGATGTTCCTCTTCCGGAACTCATCCATGAGTACAACATCTATGGGATGTACTACGGAATTCTCCACAATGTCCCATAGCTCTTCCTCCTCCAGAATCAAGACTATCCTGGCCTTCCACGGAGACCAATTCTCAGCCCCCGCTAGCCTATCCTCCACCCTCAAACCTTCCACTACCATGGCTACCATCGGATGCTAAAAACTGATGCTACTCTGACCAAACAATATTGATGCTAATTGTTGTGAGGTGAAGTAAAAATCTGCCTCCAACACACAAAACTCAAGTGTGAAAATGAAGCTTCCAAACACGTGAAAAATCTGCCAACTGTTTACCACTATATCGGCCAACTCATGCGCCCTTAGGCTCTAATACCATGACGAAATTTCAGGTTCATATAGGCTGCCCAACAGGCATGTCATTTGACCTCTTGTTGGGCACCAATTTCAAAGGTTTCAAACTGTTTTTCTCACTATTTTTAGGATTGTTATCTTGCTGTCCAAAACAGCCAACAAATCTGAACTTTATGCCCTCTAAATCTATCCCTTAGCAAGTGATTTAATGCCCCTTTGAAGCTTCTCTTTGAATGGGTTTCCATAGGACGTTTTTGTAATGTTCCCAAGCCAATTTTTTCGCTGGAAACACTAATTGTTCACTGTTTACTGTTGTTTGGGTGTGTGTTTGCAGGTTTGCTCATGAAGTTGCGCATTAGGGTTTATGTGTTTGATATTAAAGCATGTAGACATAGGTCTGAAGATATATCATAAGGAAAGACAAGATATAACAAGAAACACCAATATGGAACCAAATAACTCAGATCTGACCTTTATTTAGATAATATAGAGACTCTGATACAACAGATTTGCAGATCTAGAAGAATACCAATAAAAGCCTCCAACTGGAATAAGCGCTGCTACAAAATGCTCAAGACTGAAGATATAAGCCTCCAAAGGAAAGATAATAAGTTGATGCAAGGTACAAGATTAATTTCTTTCCTTCCAAAGTTAGATCCAAACCCCCCTAGCTGAGTTGCGCCCTTCTAGATGACTAAATAAACTCAATATTTCGGCCTTGCTGCTAGAAGCCTCCAGATGCTCTGAAACTGGCTGGAATAGTAGATCGGGGCAAGACAAACCCCCTCCTGAAGTCTCAGGCTGAAAGATAGAGATCTGCTCCTCCTATAACTGAAACCCCAAACTGAGTTGCACCCTCCTGGATGACTGAAGAGATCCAATAATTCGACCTCATTGCTAGGAGCCTCCAAATGCTATGAAACTGGTTGGAAGTGTAGATCAAGGCAAGACAAACCTCCTGGTGAAGTCTCCAGCTGAATAGTGAAGATCTGCTCCTCCAAACTTATGAAACCTCTTTCTGCAGTGCGCCCTCCTTCTCTCCAACTCTTTCCAATCTCTAATAAATCAGATGGCAAGTAAACCTCTCTCCAAATAATCTAGGAGTGATGGTTGAGGCCCTACAGAGAAAACCCAGAAGTCCAAATGTCCAAAAGCCTCCTCTACTTCCTGGATCGAACTCTTCTTCCTTCAATGGTGCGCCCTCCTTGTTGGAAACCCCCTAGGTTACGCATTGTTCCTTCCCTGAATGCTTGATGGTACCTGTAGCTACTATAGAATGGTGTGGGAGGAGTATTGCACCCCCGAGACCAAGATTGGATCAAGAGAGGTGGGATCTTTCACCACCGAGTTGATCTCTAGGGTTTGTAGTCTCAAAACCCTCAAAACTCTTTTGTGCTCAAGAGCCAAAATGCAAAATGTAATAATAATCCAGAATGAGTGAGAAGTGTACCCTTCCTTTCTTTTATACTCCACATCTATTTCTCTGTTGAGTTAGTTAACCCCTAAGGTTAACTCCTAGCTTTTCCACACATGCTCTTTTCTTTTCTTTCCTTCAGTTACCTTTTCTCCCCAAAGTCAACTTAATAATATAATGTTGTGCTTAGGTAATGGCTTTGGGTTGACTTTGTCCCCATGATGCATGAGACTATAGTCTAGTGGGGACAACTAGACTACTGAGTCTCTACAAACCTCTTCATCAAGAGGTGGGGGACATTATAGTTTTGTTGTCCATTGTTAGCACATTCATTATACTTCAAAACAGAAAATACCCTCTAGGATCTTTAACACCTACTATGTTGAAAGTAAATAAGCAAACCATGACAATTTAACACAAGTGTTTTTGGTCAGCATGACCCTGGAAAAACCCCCATGGGGAAAACCAGTAAGAAAGAAGATATATTATGGAGATCTCAAGCAAATGCTACAAAGAGAAAATGAAACAAAGGAACCTAATACAATGGGCTAGCTCATCTCAAGCTTAGCCTTGAAGATTCCATGATCCTTGCGCCCCTTTCCTTGGTTTGTGCACCCTTTGCTTTGGTGCGCCCCTTGCCTTGGACTTTGCGCCCTTCTCTTGCTTGCTTTCCTTTGCTTGTGTGCTTGAATGCTTGAAGACTTGCACCCTTGCCTCTTGCTCGAGTGTTTGTTGATGAAGTGCGCCCTCTCACTTGGTGCGTCCTTCCTCCACAACAAATGTGAACCTCCAATGGTGAACCCCTCTCATAAGTACACCTCCTCTCAAGCTTGGTGCACCCTCAACAATGGTGCGCCCCGTCTCAAACTTCTCTTCTTCTCCAAACCCACTTCTCCTCTCTTCCTCTCCCTCACTCTAATCTCCAAGTGAACAAGTGAATCTCCCTTTTCCCCCTTTGCCTCCTTTAGCCTAATCCTTAGGCTAACCTAGGAAACTAATGGCCCAAATTAGATCTAAGCCAATCTCCAAAATGAATGGATGAGATTAAATCTCATTTTTCACTTAAGTTTCCATAGTTCACTTTTTCCTCATTAATGACTTTATAAAATCAACTTGACTTTATAACTTAAAGTACTTTGTCAATAATGATGTTATAAAGTCAAAGTGACTGTTAGATTTATTTAAGAAAATAAAACACATATCTTTTCAAAAATTAAACTCTATTGTGCATACAGATCAGCACTTCAAAACAAAATATGAACTAGATTAAACACAGACAGTATGAATCTGAACATGCTAAAATGATTCTTAACAGAAGAGAAAAATTTTGAATATAAACTAAGTGCAGATTTCAAACAAAAAACAAATTATGTACTTACCTTTAGTAAAGCAATTAAAGATGTACCTTATGTTTAGATGCTGTCCTCTTTAATATGCTCAGAATTTTCTGTTTAAATATCATGGATCAAAACCCCAAGGGTTTGACCTCAACCATGATCTTAAGTGGATTGTTTTTGCCAAAGAGGACTCAAGGACAATCAGGAAGAAAAGGGCTGATACAAAAACCAAAACAACTCATCCAAAAACTGTCCAAACCGAGCTGAAGTGTTACATCCAATTAGAGCTTGTCAAACCCTACACAACTCTGGTAAGAAGACACCAGCAACAATAGAGGAGGTATCAAGGGTTGCCAGTAAGGCAGCGGCAGCCTTAAGGCACCCAACAGCAGCTTGGAATGAAGCAAGGAGAGGCAGCGGCACTCTGTACTAACAAGGAGAGGGCAGCAGCACACTTAGAGCAGCAGGAGAGGGCAGCGGCACACTTATAACAGCAGGAGAGAGGATCTGCGGCACCCTAACCCAGAAAGCACATCAAAATGAAGCTGCCAGCCAGCAAGATAATAAAGTCCAAGGAGGCCGTACCTTAGAACTGTAAGAGAGAGTCCACCAAGGAAACCAAACTGAGGTAGCCGCAGCAAAAATCAGACTAAGGAATGAGAGAGAGGAGTGAAAGATGTGTGAGAATGAGAGAGGGGTAGGTCCTCTTTTATAGTTTTGGAAGAGGGGTAAGATTAGGTTTTAATAATTAAAACAAATAATAATTGACATTTTTAATTAATAAAAATATTAATTAAAAAGTCAAATAAGTCAAAGTGACTTATAAAAACCCAACACCGCATCAAAAAAGAGGGGAAACGAAATCAAGCAAAGGGGGAACTACAAGACAAAGTCAAGGGGGTCCTCTTCAATGGCAAACATGTCCACATAAGTCTCATGATAGCTTATAAACTTTTATCATCACTGCATAAGAGGAAACATCAATGATGTGGTCATGTCCATCTTCATAGCTGCTCCTAGGTCTCATGGACCATCTCGGGAGAGAAGAAGAAGATCACACATCATCACATCTTGGTACTCAACCAAGACCTACCTAGTCCCCGACCAGGTTACCCCAGAACACATCTAGGGTCTTATCCACCAAGGTACAAGACCAAGGATCAACCCAAGCGCTAAGCAAGGATTCCCTGGAACACATCTAGGGGCCCTAGAACACATCTAGGGACTTACATTATCAACCACCAAGGAACACATCCAAGGATCAATCCAAGCACCGGGCAAGGATTCCCTGGAACACATCCAAGGGCCCTAGAACACATCTAGGGACTTACTACTTGGTCCTTGACCAAGAACCCCAGCAATATACTGGGGGCCCTCACTTAGGGTCTTTTGCCATGGCTCTAACTGCTTGGTCCCTGTTATCCACCAAGTTGCACTAGGATGGACTTCCAGCGAGCTGTCAAAGATTAAACATTTCCTTGTTCAAAATTCAGAGTTCAAAAGTTCAGCCGGTCAATAAGACCAACCTTTTTCACATTTTCCATACCCTCCGGGGAATTGTAATAAGAAATGTTGTATGATGAACTTTGTAAAAGGTCTTAGCCACCTTAGACTTAAACATGAGTTGTTAGTCTAGAGTGTTTTTTTTTACTTCTTAATTATATTTTGCTGTCTAAAAGCAATTTATAATTTCCGAGTTTTTTCACTTAATTTCTCCAAAGATGGAGTATATACTCATGGTTAGGCCTTAGCATGGATCTAAGCCTAGTGTCTAATGTATATTACCATGCTAAACATCCTCCTAAAGTTTTATGGAAATGTGTTAAGTCCCCCTTAGGATTTTTTAAATTTTTCAGTTAATTAAAAAATTTCCGTAAAACAGGTTTTTTAATTAAAAAATAAAGTTGTATTAAAAAAGTGGTACTAGGAGTCTTCCTATGCCTTGGGGGTGCTCATTTTTTGACCTAGAGCACCCACATTATCGTACCCACTTTGGTGAGTGAAATTAATGATTTTAATCACCAAAAAGTCAATTTTACTCACAAAACCCAAAAAAGACATAAAAAATCAGGAAAAATCAGCAAATGTTATTTCCTGGGAAACATGTCGGAAACATGTTTTGACAAGTTTGAAGTCAAATAAAGCCTAAAAGGCTATGTGGAAAATAGAGGGAGGTTTCTATTGGTTGTAGAGTGAGTGAGATGGCAGCCTTAATGATTTCAAGCATGTGGGCAAAGAGGGGGTGCGCCCCTCATGAGAGGTGGCGCATTCTAAGAGAGGGCAGCCTACCTCTTGAGAGGTGGCGCCCCTCTATCCCCCTCCTCCTTTCCACTTGTCAATAATTTGGGTTAAGGGAAAGGTGGCAGCCATTACCTCAACATTTGCCAGCCCTCCTCTTCCACTTGGTGCACCCCTCTCCTCCACTTGGTGCACCCTCCTCTCTTGGGAATCTTCACCCTTTGCTATTTATACAAGCTACTCTCCCATTGTAAGCTAGTTGGAGTTGGGGAGTCTTGCTTGTGGTTGTATACTATTGTAATACTTTTCATTTGGAATAAAGAGACTTTGGAGGTCAAGAAGGTGTGTTATAGATGTGTGTGGATGCTTGATGTCATTTGTGCTTAATCTATGAGGTAATACCTGCCTAATTTCTTGTGGTTGTATACTATTGTAATACTTTTCATTTGGAAAAAAGAGACTTTGGAGGTCAAGAAGGTGTGTTATAAATGTGTGTGGATGCTTGATGTCATTTGTGCTTAATCTATGAGGTAATACTTGCCTAATTTTTTCTTTGGATTTGTTATTTTGGCCTTTTGTAGAGAGTTATCACTCCATAGGATAGGATTCATCTAGCTTGTTGTTAATCCTATTGTTCATTTATATTTAGAGGCTTTGACGTGTATGCATGTTTCAGTTAACTAACATACTCTTCAAGTTTCTTTTGTAGGTGACACCAATTTTTGTTAACAAGTTTATTTGCAAGATTTTAAAGCTTACAGGTTCTCATAGCTTGGAGTTGTGATGGAACTTGGTTGTTGTTTCACAACTTCAAGGATTTAAAGACTTAGTCCCTCCTTAATTCATTTAAAGACTCCATTGTCCAAGGGTTCCAAGGCTACAAGTTTCTTCCTTCTCTCTTTCTCAAAAGAAACTCTACTTTTTGGTTACTTGGTTGCATGCAAGTGCTTAGATCTCTCTTTCATTTCAAATTCTGAATATCTAAGTTTGCATGCATAAGATAAACTAGATCTAAGTTTGTACTTTCAAGTTTCATCTAATGCTTTTAGATCTAGCATAGGAAAAATCTACTTTAGCATGTTTTTCTTTCAAAAAATTTAGAAGTTAAAAGGTAATTCTTTTTTAAAGGCTTTCACTTTCATATTTGGAAAATTAAGTGCCTTTATATTGCTGTTTTAAACAGCAAACAAAGACCCTAAGAAAACAAGCTCTTTAGCTTGCTCTTCTTAGTTCATTTTTTGTTCAATTTACACTAGTTTTACTTAGTCAATTTTGAGTTTTCATACTAATAACCAGAGACACTTCCAAAGTGTTTTTGGCCATCTTTTGTCATTGTTTGTTTGTTGTTTTATGCAGGTCAGCGAACAGATAAGAGGAAGCTTTGTCCATTTTGGGCGGATTTGGAGCATCTGGGACCCCCGGGAGCACCTCTTTCTTCAATAAACACTTGTAAAACATTGTAAAGACTTGTGACCCCCCTAATGAATGGTCACAAGTCACTCCAATAAAGAGTTGTGTAACTTCTTTAATAAAATCAGTGGGGCTACAAGCTCCCACTCTTCATCCCCCCTAGGGTGAACAGTGTTTTGGTGATTGTTTCATTTTCTGCAATTTTAGCCTAGATTCAATTTTCACACCTAAGCTTAAGCTAAAATTAATCTTTTAATTCATCACAAAGCACTACAATTTCACATAAACAATAAGGTTAAAATAAATCATCACATAGATTAGATTTCAATTTGGAAAGTAATACTTTAATTGCTAGTTTAGATTTTTTTTCAGCAATAATATTTCTTGTTTAAAATAAACAACTCTCCTCAGCTCCTAGTGTTGTTCCTGACCCTTCCAGTTGTGAGCTTGTCTCGATCTTCTGGGAGTAAGTTTCATACACGCTGGGTTGGTCAGTGGTGATAGATTAATAGGGAAATCCTTAAGAAACTTTGCTTTAGTGGAAACATAAGAGAGTTTGTGTAAGATATCTAGCGGGAACTTTGAGATCTAGGTTCTCCCTGTCGGATCTCCCACATTCTCTTGGGCTTGTGTGCAAAATCAGAGGGAACTCCCTGTTGGATATTCGGCAAGCTCGACCTCCACTTTAGGGATGTTCTCTGAAGGGCCAAATCTAGTTTAGTTCAAACACTTTATTTTCCTGCAATAAAATTTACCTCATTAACCCACTATCAATAAATCTAATAAAATACTCTATCTACATTGCCCACGATACTTTCAAGGCACTGGTCTCAATTCCACATTTACAAAGCCATTTGCTTCAAGCACTTTACTTTCAGTCAATTACTTTGAAGCAATATTTAATTTACTTGCATTTATTATTATCCAAGTATCCTTTTTGCAAGTATTTTTATGTATCTTGTGGTGATTAATTGATCTATGTATGCTTTAGAATAAATTTGTTTTATATATATATTGGTTAATGCAATAACCTCCTAGAATACTAGTTGCTTAGATTTCAGTTTAAGCCTTAGATTATTTTATTAGGGACTACCCCCCTTGGCTTCGCTAGGAGTTGGCCTAGACAGAGGAGTTGAGGATTAGGTGATAGCACCTTAACTCTAACTTGCCCCCAAGGACACACCAAGTGGATTGAAGATTTATTCCACATTACCCAGGTGTGTATAAAGGCGGCAACAGTCCCAAACCAAGAAACCCCGAGAGTGCATTGGGGGCCCTAGATCTCAGCTAGGGTCTTATGCCATCCTCCCGGAGAATGGCTCTTACAGCTGCACTAATTTCAACACTCCCTCTCAGCAAGAGAGGCATTCTCAGCAACACAAAGCTTGTCTCGAAAGTACAAAAACTTTGTCAAGGACAGAGGCTTGGTCAAAATATCTGCGGTTTGTTCCATCGTCAGAACATACAGAATATTGAGAATGTTCTTCTGCACCATGTCCTGAACATAGTGATATATCATCTCAATGTGTTTCGATCTATCATGAAACACCGGATTCTCGGAGAGCTTTATATAGCTCTGGTTATCACAGTGGATTACTCTGAGTTCCAACTCAGCACTGAACAAATTTGAGAGTATTTTTCTGAGCCACACTGCTTCTCTACTAGCAGCACTTGCAGCAATGTATTCTGCCTCTGCAGTGCTCTGGGTTATGGAGCCATGTTTCCTACTGGACCAAGAGATCATAGTTGAACCCAAACTGAAACAATACCCAGAAGTACTCTTCCGGTCCATTGTACTACCCATCCAATCTGAATCTGTAAAACCATGAAGCATTACCACTCCACTGGAAGTATATCTGAGCCCATAGGCTATAGTTCCCCGGACATATTTGGGCATTCACAGCATAACAAATTTTTGGTCTGGTATGTACTAAATACATTAAGGACCCAATGATCTGACGATATACGGTGTGGTCTTCTGGATCTGAACCTGTAGCTTGATCATGTAACTTCTTCAGGTTAGAAACCATAGGTGTGGACATGGACTTACAGTCCAACATGCCAAATCTGCAAAGTACATCAACTGCATACTTGCTTTGTGAGAGAAAGATCTCACCCGGATTCTGCCACACCTCTAAGCCAAGAAAGTAATGCATAAGACCCAAGTCTTTCATTTCAAATTCTGTTGATAACTCCCTCTTAGTCTTAGCTATAAGATGTTTCTCTCCGGTAAGGAACAAATCATCCACATATAAAACCAAGATAGCAGGATGATTCTACACAATCTTTATATAAAAGTTAGGATCTGCTATACTCTTGAAGAATCCAAGATTCTATAGAAAATTGTCTATTCTTCCATACCAAGCTCTTGGAGCTTGTTTCAATTCGTACAAGACTTTCTTGAGTTTGCAGACATGGGATTCTTTCCCATGGATCATGATACCCTCAGGCTGCTCAATATAAACTTCTTGTTCAACTTCACCATTGAGAAAGGCAGTCTTAACATCCATTTGGTGAAGTTTCCAATCAAAAACTGAGGTAAGAGAGATAATGATTCTGATAGAAGTATACCTGGCAACAGGAGCAAAGATCTTGTCATAGCCAATTCCTTCTTTCTGGGAGAAGCCACGAGCCACAAATCTCGCTTTGAATTTTTCAACACTGCCATCTGCTGCATGCTTTATTTTGTAAATCCATTTAGAGGTTACCACTGATTTTCCATGAGGTCTTGGGACCACTTCCCATACATCATTCTTTAATATTGACTCACACTATTCTATCATGGCATCCTTCCACACTTTATGTTTGGAGGCATCTTCAAAGGTGGAAGGTTCTGAGTAAATCACAAGATTCAACTGCGCTATTAGGCCGGAGTACTTATCTAGTTTCTTGCTTTCTCTGAAGGTACCTTTAGGCCCTGCATGTTTTTCTGCTTCCTTTAGATTTTCCTTTCACCAAGCTGGCTTTCTTTTAACAGGAGGTTTCTCTAAGGGAAACTCAACATAATCCCATAAGGGAGCCACTAAAGGGTCTATGATCTCCTCCCTCTGCTCATCTGGAAGTGGTGTATCTGAAGGTTCCGGAGATGGAGCTTCCTTCTCCTTTGTATCACATGGAAGTTCTCCGAAACGACGAAAGGTTGCTTCCTCATGAAAAGTCACGTCTCTGCTGACCTCAATGAACTTTTGCCCTGGTACATAAATTTTGTATGCTTTTGAGGTTTCACTGTATCCCACAAAAGTTCCTTTCTTTCCGGAGGGCTCTAACTTAGTCCTCTTTTCTTTTGGTATATGAATGTAGATTGGACTGCCAAAGATTCTCAAATGATCAACTAAAGGCTTCTTACCGGTGAAGACTTCTTCTGGAGTTTTCTCTTCTAGGGATTTATGAGGAAACATGTTCTGAATATAGACTGCAGTGCTTGCAGCTTCGGCCCAAAGAGATAAAGGTAGATTATGATCATACATCATGGCTCTGGCTGCTTCACAAATCGTTCTATTCTTTCTTTCTGCAACCCCATTATGTTGGGGATTATAAGGCACAATCAGCTCCCTCTTAATCCCTAAAGCCCGACAGAGATCATCGTACTTATGGGAGTCAAATTCGTTTCCATTGTCTGTTCTGAAAACACAGATGTGTCTACCTATCCGATTCTCAACAAGATTCTTAAAATCTTGAAATTTGTTGAAAGATTCATCTTTAGTCTTCAAAAACTAAATCCAAGTTTTACGAGAACAATCATCAATAAAAATGATATAATAAAGACAACCATTCATAGAGGGAGTCGTCATAGGTCCACAAAGATCAGAATGAATAAGATCTAAAATGCCATTAGTTTTTTTATTACTGTGAAGGTAAGCTTTCTTTGTATTCTTATCGAGGGCGCAGCCTTTACAAACACTATCATGCTCAAATGAAAAAACCGGCATACCTATTACCATCTTTTGCAAACCTGGGAGTGCGTTGTAGTTAAGATGTCCAAGCCTTCTGTGCCATAGCTTGCAGGGGTTTATCATCTCGTGAGCTAATGCTTGAACAAATTGACCAGTGATTTTGTAAAGTCCACTCTCTTGAGTTCCGATAGTCATGGTTGAGCTCAAACTCCCATTTGAGGGCCACATGAGAGCCTTCCCTTTGGAGAAAGCTATTGAGTACCCTTTGCTTTCTAACACTCCAACTGAGATGAGATTTTTCTTTAATTCAAGAACATATAGAATTTCATCGATATGAAATACATTACCTGTCTGAAGCTGAAAGGATATTGATCCAAACCCTTTGCTGTCATAGGTGCCATCATCACCCAATTCTACCTTCACATTGAACTTCTTATCCCGATAGTTTACAAGATTATGTTTGAAGCCTGTCATGTGTTTGGAGGCCCCATTGTCCACTAACCAAACATCCTCCGACTTGGTTATAGTGTTGGAGAGGGCTGAGATAAGATGGCATTCTCGACATTGTTCTTGCTCTTTAGTGGTTGCCCTGGTTCTTCTTCTTTGAGGTTCTTCTTCCTCAGTTGCAACTGAAGCATGAAACCTGCCTCTCTACTTTTGCTATGAAGGAGGGTTCCTGCAGTCTTTTGCATAATGACCTAGCCTTTTACAGTTAAAGCATCTTATTTTAGATAAATGAGAGTGAAAGTGAGATTGCTAAACTTGGGGTTTCTTACCTTTGCCTTTGTGCTAAGGAAACTTCTTCCATCTCTTGGCTTTGACTGAAAGAGCATGGTCTGTTGAGGGCTCATTTCTACTTTTGAGTCTACCCTCTTCTTCCAAGCAATCATGCCATAATCTCTCAAAGTTAGGTTGAACTTCTCTTCCATTGACCGAAGAGAGAAAAGTCTCCCATGAGTCAGGGAGGCCATCAACTGCAGTTTGTACAAGGTCATCATCATCCACTGCAATTCCAATTGTTGTAAGTTGATCTCTGGTTTGAGCAATCTTGGAAAAGAAGGCAGAGATAGGTTCGTCCTTTCCCATCTTTAATGTATGTAGTTGTTTCTTCAATATCCTATTTTGAGTCGGAGCCTTCTTTTCATATAGATTTGCTAGGCCATCAAAGCATTCCTTGGCTGTCCTTAGATGACCAATGAGGGGCATCACGCTGTCCTTAACTGAATCAAAGATGATTCTTTTAGCTTTGGCCTGCCTCTTTTTATATGCTGCCCTGCCTTTATTTGAAGTGGGTTCTTCTATCACCCTAGTAACCAGCTCATCCAAGTCACCCTCTTCTAGTATGTTAAACACCCTAGCCTTCCAAGCATTGAAGTTGGAGGCCCCTTCAAGCCTATCTTCTGCTATGACTGAAGATGAAGCCATGCTTATTTAAAGATAAAAAGCCTTACTGATGATCTGCAAAACAAACCCTAAAACAAGGATCTACGCAGGCTCAAAAGTCTGCCACTATTGAGCTCTTTTCACGCCCTAAGCTCTGATACCATGTTAGAATTTTTTAGGAAAATAAAACAAAGATATATTTTCAAAAATTAAACTCTTATTGTGCATACATATCAGCACTTCAAAACAAAATCTGAAGTAGATTAAACATAGACAGTATGAATCTAAACATGCTAAAATGATTCTTAACAGAAGAGAAAAATTATGAATATAAACCAAGTGCAGATTTCAAACAAAAAACAAATTCCGTACTTACCTTTAGTAAAGCAATTAAAGATGTACCTTATGTTTAGATTCTATCCTCTTTAATATGCTCAGAATTTTTTGTTTAAAGATCATGGATCAAAACCCCAAGGGTTTGATCTCAACCATGATATTAAGTGGATTGTTTTTGCCAAGGACTCTAGGACAATCAGCAAGAAAAGGGTTGATACAAAAACCAAAACAACTCATCCAAAAACTGTCCAAACTGAGTTGAAGTGTTACAGCCAATTAAGGCTTGTCAAACCCTACACAAATCAAGTAAGAAGACACCAGCAACAATAGAGGAGGTATCAAGGGTTGCCAGTAAGGCAGCGGCAGCCTTAAGGCACCCAATAGCATCTTGGAATGAAGCAAGGAGAGGCAGCGGCACTCTGTACTAACAAGGAGAGGGCAGCAGCACACTTAGAGCAGCAGGAGAGGGCAGCGGCACACTTATAACAGCAGGAGAGAGGATCTGCGGCACCCTAACCCAGCAAGCACATCAAAAATGAAGCTCCCAGCGAGCAAGATAATAAAGTCCAAGGAGGCCGTACCTCAAAACTGTAAGAGTCCACCGAGGAGACCAAACTGAGGTAGCCGCAGCAAAAATCAGACTAAGGAATGAGAGAGAGGAGTTAAAGATGTGTGAGAATGAGAGAGGGGTAGGTCCTCTTTTATAGTTTTGGAAGAGGGGTAAGGTTAGGTTTTAATAATTGAAACATATAATAATTGACACTTTTAATTAATAGAAATATTAATTAAAAAGTCAAATAAGTCAAAGTGACTTATAAAAACCCAACACCACATCAAACAAGAGGGGAAACGAAATCAAGCAAAGGGGGAACTACAAGACAAAGTCAAGGGGGTCCTCTTCAATGGCAAACATGTCCACATAAGTCTCATGATAGCTTATAATCTTTTATCATCACTGCATAAGAGGAAACATCAATGATGTGGTTATGTCCATCTTCATAGCTGCTCCTAGGTCTCATGGACCATCCCGGGAGAGAGGAAGAAGATCACACATCATCACATCTTGGTACTCAACCAAGACCTACCTGGTCCCCGACCAGATTACCCCAGAACTAATCTGGGGGCCCTAGAACACATCTAGGGTCTTATCCACCAAGGTACAAGACAAAGGA
>ML800917.1:259063-272940 GCA_009831015.1 Picea engelmannii | reverse complement strand
CTTACCTCTTTCGCTCTTGAAACTTGAAAGTTGAAACCTTTGGAAGATGGTTGCCTTTGTTCTCTCCTCCAAGCTCCTCTTTGCTCACTCTTCCAGGCTCTCCTTTACTTTCTCCTCCAAGTTCTCACAAATCTGCACTCTCAAGCTCTCCCTTGCTCTCTCCTCCAAGCTCAAGATGAAAGAATGAGGAGAATGGAGGGGAAAGAGCTCCTTTATTCTCCTCCTTCTTTTCCCTCAACCCTAAGCCTAAGCTAGGCCCCACCTTAACTCACAAAATTAAAAACAAAATGAGTTTTTTGCTTGAAGATGTGAGACCCCTTGGAAGCATGCGGGCCTTCCTCGGAAGCATGCGTGAAGCGCGCTTCGGAGGGGGATGCTTCGGAAATGGCAGGGAGCGTGCTCAAGAGCCCCAAAGCGCGCTTCAACCCGAGCTTCCTGGACACACCGCCCTGATCAAGCTTCGGGGCTTCGAAGCGAGGGGGGGAAGCTTCTTGCAACACTGGACAAGTCTTATATAAATAAAGGTGAATCCCCATTGAGGAAACACACTTATCATTGTGTCATCTCATGATTTCAGAAGTTGTGGTCTGAAATTATGAGAATTACAGCACCCTCTTGTGTGCTAGGTTTGGTGATGGTGTGGGAGGTCTTTCTCTTGAGAAATATAGCAAAGGATTGGTTGGGTTTTCTTCCCTTGTTGAGAAGGGTTTCCCAAGATACTTCTTGTGTTCTTGTGCATGGTTATTCTTCTTGTGATCTTGGTTTGCTGCAGTAGTTATGGTTCAAGTAATAGTTAAACAGAAAATTTAAAGAGGATACATGAGCCATAGCTCATTGAAAATCCAACAATAACTTCGTCAAATTATTTTTGCATCCTTGATATTGACTTTTGATTTTCTTGAAGGATCACCTTCGAGATATCTTTAAAGTCTTTTGATGAAGGTATTATCAATTTTGACCTCAATGTCATCATATTTTTTTTATTGGGAAACATCACAAACTTTTTCTCCATGTTTAAGATGAAGGTACATAGATTTGTAAACCAAGGTAACCCGATGACGATGTCAATTTATTCTTTACACATAGTTGTAACATAGAATTGAGATACATACTCATATTCATCAATCATCACTTGTAACTCCTTAATTCAAAAATAATCTTCCTTTTCAATTATATTCGGCTCTAAAATTAATAATTGATTTGCCAAGTCAATATCCATGTAATTTGAATTATGGTCCAAGTTGATAACGATGTTAACCTCTCTTCCTTGAATACTCCTCTTTAATGTTGAAAACCTGTAATATAAAGTTGGACAACCTTCATAAGTAAATCTTCCTTTCATCATTTTAGCATTGTCCATTTTGGTCTCATCCATAATTTACGATAACCCCTTTTTTTTTCTGAAATGACTAAACAATACCCTTCAATATATTTTCCTTTTGATGGAGTGGATTTTAAAATATTATATATATACACATTTCTAATAATTTATATAAATATAAATATTAATTTATATTTTATAATAATAATAATAATAATAATAATAATAATAATCTATTTTTAAGGTCACGGCCAAGCCAGCACACCAAATTGGTGTATGAGACCCCCTTGTTTGTGGGACAAAGGACCCCCCTCCGCCCAGCGATTTGACTGGTAAAGTCTACGAAAGTATACATACCCTACCCCCCTCTGGATTTGAACCTGTGACCTCTTAAAAGGAAACACATGTTCTTAACCTATATAAATATATGTGTTTTTCCTTTAATTAAGCAAATAATCTCTTCCTATAACTTTTTTCTTCTTTTAGACTCGCACTGCCTTTTTCTTTTTTAAATTTTTTCCCTCACTTATATAGTACTTTTAACATTCACTTTAAAAAAAAATAACCTTGGAACTTCTTGCAAATTGGAATAACTACTTTATACATTTTTTATTTGGAATTTAAAATATTATTTTCCTTTGCAATATAATATTGTGACTTTTAACTTAATTTCTTGGAGTCTCGTACGGTGTCGTACCCACGATTATGACAGGTTATAATTTTAAATGAATTTCCCCTTTCGACTTATCGTTTATACCCTTTTAGTTTATAAATACCACTCGTGTCAATAGTCACCTTCTCTCCTTTACTTATCTTAAGAATTTTAAATAATATACAGATAATAAAAATACAGTTATTTCTATGAAGTCGTGATGCTTCAAATGAAACCGGTGGTTGTAAGTAACTTCCGTACAATCTCGCGAACCACACGAAATAAGTACTATGACCGGTGGATAGAAAAGATCAGCGGTTGTACAGAAAAGTATGGCGGAACTGGTACCTGGTGCGACGAATGGTACGGTGGGATGTTATTGCAGGCAACAAAGCGTACGGCAGTTTGTGGCTGTATCCGTGTATGAAAATGTTGTACGGTGGCTACGCAGAGGAGAGTACGGATCCTGTACGGAACTGATGGAGGCTAGTTTGCTGGTGGCTGTATACACCACGAGTTTTTACGGCTCTGATTTCGAATTTGTTTTTTTATAACAGAAATGACAACTCAGTTTTTATCTCCACGAGTACGGATATATTTCTTTTTATTTATTTTTTGTTGATTTGATCCTTGAAAAAAAAAATCCCGTTTGCAGCGGACAAGCTTTCTTTTCTTCCTCCAGATTATATATATATATATATATATATACATTAATTTTTATTTTTATTTTCAAATTCAAAATGAACATATTTATTTTCTCTTTTTCTTCTCTTGAGATTTGGTTGTCTTTCCTCTGGTTTTCTTGCAGAGGAATAACTTTTTAACTTTCAATGGGCAAGGGCCAGTTTTTGGTCAAGACCTTTGAATCGGAGAACTCCAAAATTTTGATTGTGGCCAATGGCCTGACTAAATCAGAGGCTCTGAAATTTTGCGTGTGTGGCTACAAGCCTGTATGGCCAATGGCCAGGATCAGAAAACGAAGCTCTGATACCACTTTGACAAACAAACTTGTTTGACAATTATAAGAATATCCAATTTAAGTAGGATAGAATAAGGTAATCCATTTAGGATGAAATAATATTATATTGAGTAAAATGTATAAGAATGAGATGATTGATTATAATACAACAGAATGATGGTTGTGTGGATAAGGGCACAATGTAAGAGAAGCCTTAATGAAGGTGCAACACTTTTCAGATGGCAGGCTGTGTGTTTTCTCTCTTTAATTAGGTTTGCCAACTTTAAGCATTGTCTTATTTTTAGAAGAGTTGTTCTAGATTTAGAACAATGCATGGCTTTTCAGATTTAGATTAGGTGCTACTTTTCATTTAGGAGTTGTTGTTCTATATTTAAAAAAGTGTTTTTTTTAATTAGATAAAGCGCATGGCAGTTAGGGAGTCTTCCAGATTTAGAGTAGGGATTGTGTTTAAGGTGGTTTCCATATTAGACCCCAGGTGCTCTATTCTAGGCTAAATTATCTCATGCAGGATTGGCACTTTATTCTAGGCAGATTAGCTCTCATGCTAAGTACACCACTAGAATGGTAATCATTGATTGTAAACCCTAGCCATCTTCTTTTATAAAATAAGGCAGGTTGTTTATTGGAGTGTAAAAGAGTTAGAGATTTTGAGCTATTGCATTGGAATCTTTCCTTCTTTCAATTAATAGAAGATAGATGTGATTGAATGGTTCAGATTTCTTACTTACTGTTAATATTTTCGGAGTGATGTGTTTGCAGATCTAGTGTTCAGAGTTCTGCCATTTTGAGGTGTTAATCAGTTTTAACTTTCAGTTCATAGTTTTAGGGTTTAGATTTTCTGAGTGCAGATCTGCTTACCATAATCTGAAATTTAACATATTCCCACTAAAAAGGACACACAAGCAACCTGTAAGATCAAACTCATATTCGTTGTAACCTTTCCTTGATCATCTACAATATTCATGGACAAATCGCTAAGGTCGAGGGGCAACAACCAAGACTGTCGAAGCAGGGATGCAAAACTGCTGCAACTGCTGGATATGACCTTTGATCACAAGGCCTTAAAAGGCTCTTATTTATAAACTTGGGGAAGGGGACATTTCAGAGAACAATGTCTCATAGATTTAGATGAGAATTTGGGCATTGTAAAACGGGTAGAAGAATATGTTAACCTATACTCAATAACAGTTTCTTCAGAAATACACCTATAAGCCACTAGGGAAGCACAGAGGTGAATCCCTCAGGTACTCATTGACCATCTATGTACTCTAAATATATCTCATAACATATGACAATGCATGTTTACTTCTTTGCTACAAGTATTTTGTGTCCCACATTATCTTTAAAACTTTTGTAGTGAATGTTTCATGTAATTTCTGCTTGGATATGCTTCTACACACAAGAATACATTTTGTTTGAGAACTAAAGACAAGAAGAGTCGTAGACTATGTATAGTATCAGAGTGCAAAAGAATAATGAGGTTATGCAAGTTGCTTTAGAAGGTCTCACCAGTTGTTTGACCATACTATACTATTTCAATTGGATTAATATTACTGTTAGTATCAGGTTTAAACTGATTCTCATGTCAAGCTATATAGAAATTAAGCTCCAAGGTTTAAATTGACAATATGATAGGATTTGATTGGGTAAAAGAGCATACCACATACTTTTCAACTTCTGACAACTCACGAGTGCTACAATTTACAAAAATAAACAATGATGGCTCCTCTGTTGACTCCAATTTACCTACCACAATAACAAGAAGAACATGAAGAACATGAAATAAGTGTATGCCTGTACAATAAGTGTTTTATTTGTAACATGACAACATCCTCTTAAAAATGGACATTGCCAAATGGCAAATGGTTAAATTACTGTGTCTAATCCATAAGAAAATGAAATGATGAGGACTAAGAAAAATAATTAGTTTATAGTATTTAGCCAAATTTTGTCAAAATTTGGTTCATGGTGCTTATGACAAAGATATATCATTGTATTTCTAAATATATTTTTTCTTTAAGAAATATGAGAAACTACATTACTAATATATTGTGCAAGAGCCTGGAATATCAAAGAACATTATAATGCTTTCTTTGAGGAACATTCAAACAAATTTTATACACTTGGCACACCGTATGAATGTTACAAAAGGCCTTAAACAGTTAATCAACTAAACATCAAGTAGAGAGGAAAGAAAAGAAAGAAGAAAAGGGTGGTGAGAAAATGTTACATCCAATGCACCCAATGTGCTTACAACAAACAAAGATTAGAACCATTGAGCTCACAACTAGAAATGTTGAAGCAAACATTATATAACAATTATCACAAATGCATCTGCAATAATTAAAGTGCCACTAGAGAATGTTGCAAATAGTAGAATGGATACTATTGAGATACACGAGTGCTAATAAGAATATTGTGATGAATAATAATGTTGTAACCTAGCCCGGTGGGTTAGCTCAAGTGGATGAGTGTCATTGTTTGCTCGAATGAGGTTCCAGGGTCGAATCCCTGGCCAGGAGCCTGTTTAGGGCCTCACTTGATGTCCCCACCGTGTTAGGCCCGTAATCAGGCCGAACGGTTTACCCCGTTTACCATCCACGAAATGTGGGGAAGTACTCGGGGGTTTCCCGTGCTGTATTCCCAGGAAAATAAATAAATAAATAATGTTGTAACCTAGAAAATGAGGGCATGAAGCTCTATTCTTTCCACTTGTGGCTATGCAACCAAGTCTGCAGCCTCCAATCCACTGACATGTTACGGTATATAACACCAAACTATAACATTTTATGTGTTTACGATCACCATTGAACACTTGTCATTGTCACTGTTCAAATACTTAGTGACATCCACATACAATTCTAAAACTGCTACTAATGGGAATGGGGTAATGCCTGGAAAACAATCTACTACACCAATTGTTGTCTCTGATTTTGCAATTCAAGAACGCTAGTCTAAAATCACATAAGTATCACCTAGTTTAACCACGATTTGGAAGGAAATTTCTTGAAACAATAACCACCAATGACTGGTCTTGTTAATGCTTAAAATCATCCGGTTAAAAGACAACTAGAGAAGGTACATTGTCACCTCCATATGTTCCCTTTTGGGCTAGTGCTTGCTAGCCTTGGGGGGGCATCCCTAGGTGATCTGAAGATAATATTTGACTTCTTGTAAACAAAAACAACTTTAAATCTGTGTAAAATGACTAACTGTTCTTTGAAAAATCAAACTTCAAATCTGCTTAAAATCAGTTCCAAAAAGTAAGTACGTAACAGATTTACACTTGAACAAATAATTTTTCCTTGGTTTCCATGAAAATATGCCTTTAAACACCTCAAATCAGTGAAATACTGTTGCTGATCTGCTGATAAAAACTCAAAAACAGAAAAGTGAAAACTCTGAATACGACCGGTATCCTTGAATCGATTGGGCTATGGGGTTGAAGGGAGAAGAAAATTAGAGTGATTCTCAAGGTTAACCAACTCAAAAAATTTCAAATAACAGCAATTAAACACACCAAAAAGAGTCACTTAGCTGCCAAAACTTAATACTTACTCCAAATATGTGTCTACTATCTAGGTGACACAAGTCGCTTCCAGAGCACCTTCTTTCACCAAGTCCAAGGATTATATTAGAGGAAATTTGAGGTCTAAAATGCGCCTCGTAAGAAAAAACACTATTGTTTAGTAGGAAATTCAATAACCAATAGAATTTCAAGAAATTGGGTCAATGATAATCATTGAGTTGGAGTTGTTGCCGTCCTTATACACACTTGCAAACATGAGCTAAGTCCTGTTCACTTAGTGTGTCCTCAGAGGCACAATGCCTAGGTTCAAAGTCCACGCTGTCACTTTGACTTGAACCTCTTTCGTCTAGGCTAACTCCTAGGGAAGCCAAGGGGGGTAGACCCTAGTTACTAGATGAGGTTAACGTTTAAGTTCTAGGAGTTGGTTTTAATTAGTTAGAAGGTTGGGGGGAATATCTAGCCTATGATGTAAAGAAGCAATGCGAGATGCAACTATTAGTATGCACAGTCAAACCTTTTCCTAGGACAACTAAGACTAGTGCCTAAGATTGGGCAAGGGGTCAACTAAATTAAAGGGAGGTTGATTACAATAGATTACAAAGATACAGTAAAGAATATCTAAGATTACAACAAGGCTAAACTAAGATAGATACAAGATATACAGATAATGACAAACCAGTTGCTTGTATGTGCAGGAAATAAAGAGAATCAAGATAAGTCAACCATCAACACATCAAGCCAAGCATGCTCACAATAGATCTTACTCTATTGGATTGCTTATCAATGGCACATAGACGAAAATCACTCAAGACCCAGTCAAGAGAGTGCCTCCAAAAGGATGCGCAACTTCTTGAGGGATCACACCACAAGAACATGAATCACAATATAAATGAAAAGTGTTTGAAAATGTAAAGTGTTCCAGATCACAGATGTAACCACTTAGATAATTATTCCACAACTTATGAAAATAACTTGCATGTAAAGGTAGATACGAAATAAACATGCCTGCAAGTGTAAATGTAAATTGCCTGAAAATTGTAGACCAAGGATTGATTTAAGTGATTAAGTGAGATGTTTCAATCCTATCTAAGTGTCAACCCAATACTTTCCTCCCCCAATTACCAAGTAATTGTTGGGTGCTCAAGAAGTAAGGCAACGAGGCCCACCCTAGCTCCACAGGTCAGTCCTAAGATAAGAGTACTCCTAGAAAAGGACGTCAAGTGCCACGAGACCGTCCCCGGCTTAGCACTTTTTCGTTGCTTCCTCCAACCCCGTTTTAAATAGCGAAGATGGTTGGTAAAGGTGCCCTATTAAGTCTAATGAGTTATTAAAACTATGAGCTAAGTATTTTGAAATGTTTGAGTGCTTAAAGCTTGCTCAAAGGTGCCAAAAACTGAAATTGAAAGTTATGAAAATTGAAGCTCTTAAATAGTGAAATTGCAAGTTAAGTTCTTAAGTTATTGAGTTATTGCATGTAAATTATGAAGAACTAGAAAATGACTTGCGGAATTGAAAAGTGATTATTTAAACCATTAAGATACCCACTTTGCATGCATGTGTGAAAGAGAAATGCTTGAGAAATAAATGACTTGCATGCAAAGAGATAACGAAAAAAAAGCAAGAGATTCTATCTATGCCTCCACGGGCTCTAAGCTAGCATAGGTTGTGTGAGATCTACTCTAGATAATTTTATCTTTAAGCATGCATGTAAGATACCACATCTAAGCTAGCTAGACTATGAAAGAAAAAACAGATAAGAAACTAACTAAAGCTTGGAAAGCAAAAACTGAAATGAAGAGAATGCAAGCCACTTGGGTACCTCCTTTGGACTTGCTTACAATGTTTTAGATAGAAAAGAAAGAGAGGATAGAGTTACCACTTTGAAAGGAGGTCCTTGAAGGTGTGTTGTGATTGAAAACGAACAACATGCACCCTTAACCTGGCGAGAACCTACAAAAATCAGCAAACTATTGTTTGTTGATTTTGCTGCAACACACTCAACAAAAGTTAAGAAAATTTATGTTTTGCAACAGAAATTTCCTACATACAAAAACCAGAAATATAATTGATTTTAAATGACCTATCTAATGAGTTAGCAACCAAAATCAGAATATGAGTAGCACATAAAGATAATCATAAAAGCTTGTGAAGTTTTAGTGAGTGATGAGGGTAGATCCTTGCTCGGATCTATCCCAACAAYGCTCTTTGAGATGACCTGCAAGCTTCAAATAAAATGTGAGACAAAGTAGATAATGGATTGTATTGACTAATAACACAACARARTTARCATCATTARTAMATACAAGACATATAGGCCARCAACTATAAGTTTGCTAAACCTAGCTAAGCAAACWAAGTTTTACTCAAGCAAACTACCCAATAACACAATAATATTCAAAGCAHAGAGCAATATCACCTMATGAACAAATGGAGCATCCAGACAAGTCTTGAAATCCACGATTCCTCCAAAGCTATTCTTTTATTATCAATGGAAGAGGTTGTAGCAACAAAGTTGCTCCAAGCTCTTCAAGAACAAATGGGTGAAGCAAAGTGACAATGAGAGAGAGAGAGATGGTAGGAAATTGGTAGCATAACAATACTCAGAAGAATGGTGGAGAATGAATGAGAGAGAGGTCTCATTTATAGCATGAGAGGACAAAGAGACCCCTCCTGGATCTTTGACAAGTATCAAAACCAAAGCCAAGGATAAAAACCAACCAATGAGGGCGCAAGCTTTTAGGTTTGAGTGAGAATGGCAAGTGGGGATGAGTGGAGGGTGAAGTGGCAACCTAAGAAGGGCACACGGGCTAAGTGAGATGGCCCACGAAAGTTTTAAATCAAACTTCCTCTTTTTGGTTGATGTTTCCATTTTCTCCAAGAGGAGGGGCGCAACTCTCAAGGAAGGCATGAGGGTTGTGGGAGGAGTGTGTGGAACACACTCCTAAGTGGGACGTGGAGAGAAGAGGAGGGGCACACCTCATGAGGAGGGGCCCATAACTCATTTTAAAATGAGTTACTAATTTTCTCAAGGAATGGGGGCGCAAATCCCAAGGGGGAAATGAATTTTTAATTGAGGGGGTGAGTTAGTGGTGTGTAAAGGTTAGGAAAGGGTTGGGTAGGTTAGGATAGTCTCTCCCAATCATTAGTCACCTTTACTTCACTCCATTTGACCAATTATTACAAAATTGACATTTTCCCATGTCTTGGGTTTAGCAATTAAAACTGTTTTTATCTGACTAAGACTCCTATGTGGACAAAACATCTAGCAAAACTTGTCCAACTGAGTTGAAACTTGGTCCAAGGGTGTAGGGGGTGTCATTCCATTTCTTTTGAGCACAAATACCCATATCAAAAGCCCAAGGACCTAGTTTTTACATTAATTATCAAAAATTAATTAATTAATTGAATTTCCAGCCTTAGGAAATTTTAATTAATTTTAATTAATTAAAAAAAACCTATCTAGACTCCACGAAATTCCGCGAAACTTTTTGAGTTGTCTTACATGGTCATTTACATCATTTCTAAACACTAGCTACCAGAGGGTGACTTCATTAGAACGCCTTTCACCACTTTGGAGGATTTATTAATAGTGGGAGTGAAAAACTCAAGGGAAATTAATAAGGATGGTTAGGCCAAATTAACATCCTGAGGATAAAAAACACTCAGTGAAAGGAACTCTCCTAATGAAGAAATCCTATGGTAACTGACCTAACTATGATCCATGCAAACCTATTACATTATTAACCCACGCAGGGGTGCAGAAATTCTATTTACAAAAATGTGTGTTGGGAGCAAAAATTGCCCTGTAGAACCAAATAGTCTCTGACTTGTTTGCATCTGATGATGCATGTCTTCATGGTACATGGAGTTGACCCCCTAGTTGAATAGGTGATCAACAGGAGCTATATAAGTCAAACGTGACTATGTGTCCTATTTTTATTTGACAATAGCTAACCATATATAAATTGTGTTTCCCCCTCAACGGAAACTACTTCCAAACCACCCTCTCAGAGGTGCAATGTTGTTGCTTGGATGAGCTCTCTTGCTCATATATGCTTATTCAAACTTGTTCTTCCAGTTCTTCCATCAGATATATGATCATCTAGCCTCACATCACTCATGAGTTCTTTTAGATGACTCTACCATGGTATATCAGCTCCTATGCCTTGCACCTCATATGTTATGAGCACTCCCAGATGGTACTTCACACATGATCTTTATTTCAATTGATGTGTTGTGTTCTCGTGTAAGGGTTTCTTCCTTAGACATGGTGTGATGGTTTCTTACCTAGTCGTGAACGTAATAAACATTGGGTTTGATCTAATAACACTTCTTAACAATAAAAAAAATTATTATGTTGTCTCGTTATACCATGGAGGGACATAATTGTCTTTAGATAAGTGTCATCATGACTTGGGTCAAATTGTACTACTGGTGATCTAGTTGAGTTAATGTACTTCATATACTAGCCATACTCAAATTGTACTACTGGTGATCTAGTTGAGTTAATGTACTTCATATCCTAAGTCAAAAAACCCTAATCCTAAAGAATACATTTCACTAGCAATACTTTAACATCTTTAAGGATTAAACTCGCAATAGTTGGTGAACACATTTCATGGCATGACTTATATTTCTTGTGCAATTATCTTGGAAAGTTACATTTCAGCATTTTGAGCAAGAATTAACCCACTCCTTAACCACATCTAAATCTGGTTCATGTTGTTATCTTTCTCATGTGGTTAATCAATGGAACGTGTTATCAATGCTATCTTATACTTGTTAGTTCATAGTGAATGAAGTTTGTGTAAAATTTTCAGACCCCAACCCAGTTTCAGTCTCGCTGATTTTTCAGCCAATGTTAAATGCCCAAACCTCAGTTTTATATTAGCATATAAAAACTTATCAGAAAATAAACTTCAAAACTGAAACATGAGGATTTTGAACATCGTTTATAACGCAGAAATAAAATATCAGCAGCATATAAAACTCAGAAAATTATAGACACAGAGATTTTTGGTCTAACATCGACCCTGGAAAAACCCACAAGGAGAAAACCAGTGAGAGAGGGCTTTTTATTATTTATGAACTTCAGAGAAATTTCTTCTACAGCATATTCATCTTCAGAAATTACAAAAACTTATCTCAGACTTTCTTTCGCAAAAAAATCCTTCTGAACAGTACTGGAAAAAGCTCCTCGATTTTTGTGCCAGAAATCCATACAACTGTATGGATGTCCCAGCAATAAATGTTGTACGGACTGTGTCGGTTTCCGTGCCAAATTTCTGCTAAGACTATACGGAATATTCTCGAAAACTGTGTTGTACGGCCCTCAAAATTTGTGCCAAAAATTGTACGGACTGTACAGAATTTCACCCAGAAATTTATGACAGCAGGTGCCTCGATTTCTGTGCCAATAAATGACTGTATGGCAGCCTTGGGATGCATGCCAAACTTCTCAAAAAAACTTCTGCTATCTCCCTCGATTTCTATGCATAATAAATGGTTGTACGGCCTCTAGAAATCCGTACCATACGGTTTGCATTCAATGTTGTACTCTGCCTTGAAATTCGTGCTAGCTCGCTGCCTTGGGATGTGTGCCCAGCTCTGCAAATGTTGCCTCTTCTTCAGCTCGACCTCTCTCTTGCTCTCTCTTGCTCTCCAAAAGAAAAAAATGAACCACCTCAAGAATGGTGCGCCCCCATACCCTAATCGACCTCATGAGGGAAGGTGAGGGGTTTTCTAATCCAACCGTTGAGATTAGATTAGATGAGTGGCTGAGATTAGATGTCTCTTCACTCACCCTCACTTTAGTCATAAAGTCACCTTTTAATTTGCATCTCACAAATTAAATGACTAGGGCCCACATTAGGCATTTTCTCACCCCTTGGGCGCCTAGGGATAAGAAACACTTGCCTTGGTACTTTATTTAATTAAAAAATTTAACAGTTTGTTCAATGTTTATGGTTCCACACTTCTCATTTAATCTATAAACAACATTGTGGCATAACTAAACATTTACTTGGCAAGTATTTTCTTTATGGTTCAAATCTCACGCACTATTTCCACACATTAAGGACTTTTTTTAATTTACATATTCATGGGCTTTTCCTTTGATTGATCATCTCAACTTTCATATGGGCATAATTTCCTTAATGCAATTTCATTTTGTGGTGTATTGTTAGATTGGATCACTCTTCTAAGCAAGTCGCACTCTAAGTTTCACTCCTTGTACTCGTAAGACAATTTCAATGCTTCATAACGCTTTGATCACATAATTCAAAGCAAATAAACTTGTTTTGATTAATCACATCAACTAAGCTAATTTCACTCTCCCACATTACAATGTTTTGGCTAAGTTGATCTTTTAGGGACACTCCCCTAGGCTAGGTCCCCATTTCCTTAGTCTAAAGTAAGAGACAAGGCCATTGCAGTGACAATGGGTGGTTTGCCTAGTAGTTGTCTCTAGGCTCTCATGCTTATGGTTTAGACTTTTCCACTTAGTGAGAGTTTGAGCGGTAACAGGTCCATTCTTCTCTTAGTGGTATTTGGCACTGTTTGAGAATTTCTGCCTTGTTTGTTCTTTGGAAGCTTCACTGCAAATATATTTTTGAGAATGAGGTTAGCTCTTTGTCTGCCTTTTGTCTTTTGTAGAGAGAAGAGGTACATATGCAACTGCTGGAAAAAGAGTTTTTGTTGATCAAGGATGCCAAGTTGTTAGACTCTGGTGCCTATTCAGATTTTGTTGTTGTGCTTGTTGTTTTAAGGAAGCGGATGTAAAAACCATTGTATATACCGTTCCGCTTTTTGTTTTCTCATGATGTAAATATTTTTTTTGTAAATATAGGAAATATTTTTCAATAAAAAAAAAAGATCCAAATTCAACATGCAAGCCTCCATGTATGAAATGAAAATGCCCAACAGCTGACTGTCCATGAATAAATATGCATCAAAGTAGCAACATATTGGCTCCAAAGCCAATATCCTCAGAATGCAGCCTGCTTGGGCAGGGTCTCCGGTCTTAAAACTGGGCATTCCTCATGCTATATGAGGGGTAACACATTATAAATGCATGGGTAACAGTACTAAATGTAACAATAAGGATCAAACAGTACCATCTTGTATGACTTGTAGTCATAATAATGGAACTCAAGATGGAAATACATTTTTATTTATATTTCCTAACCGATGTCCCCATCAAACTGGAGAAATATGAAATATGATATACCACTAAAACAGTATCCTCTCTTCAACATCAGTCAACTTTCAACCTTCATGATTTCAAGTAAATAACATTTAAAAAGCCTCTTAGCATCCAATGCCACTCAATAGTGGGACGCATTGAAAGATTGCCATTCTTTTGACCCAATATTTTAATTTTTAAACGATGAAGAAA
>ML800917.1:210164-238116 GCA_009831015.1 Picea engelmannii | reverse complement strand
AACCTTTTTCCTCAAGTCAACTTAAGAATATAACCTTAGTCTAGTTGACCTTCCCCCTCAGTGTGAGACTATGGCCTAGTGGGGATGCCCAGGCCACTGAGTCTCCTCATCACCTCTTTATCAAGAGGTGGGGGACATTACAGGCACATAGCTACTCCACTCTACTTTTTCCTTTAATGTGCCTTGCATGAGGGAAGCTATTATTGGGATATGCACCCTAATTCTCCTATATATTAAGGGTTTCTACATTGGTTCTTGGTCGATTGCTTCAGCAGCAACAACAAACTTTCTCTCATTCTTAGATCTCATTGAGGTACTACCTCTTCCAGTTAGCAGCGTTGTAGACGATTCAGGCATCCCATCAGTTCCCCCTCTGGATATCCCACTATACTCATTTTTCTTCACTCGGCCTCTGATGGTAGGAGAGATGGGTCCATTCCATGATGGACCTATTTCATCACATCTAGTTCCTCTCTTCCTTGGATCTTCTCCTTGTTGGAGTTACTTCACACACACCTAGGATTTCTTTTTCCTAAGGTTATTCCTTGTTTATTAGTCATAATTAGTCATTATCCAGTCTCTTATATTTTAGGTGAGAATATTCCACCTGGAGAATATTATCTTTCAGTTGACACTTCAGTTTGACTAGTTGAGTTGAGTTGAGTTTAGATGTTGCATTGGGATCATCACCATGCAACATTAGGATCATCACCATGTTAATTCGACCTTGCCTTGGTATCATCACCAGAGTGGCGCATTAGCCTTGATTCCCTGAATTAACTCCTCACTACTCTCTGTTCAGTCAGTTAACTGAAGACTAGTTGACTAGTTAACTCAACTAGGTGGCAGTTCACTCCCGTAACTGCCTGAGCGACTAGAATAGGTGGCAGTTCACTCCTGTAACTATTGGTGTATGTCCAGATCACTCTAGACCACCACTATGGCACATTGGTTCACCTCAAGTCGAACTCATTGAGTTATACAGAGTATATAATGTGTAAATTATTGATTATTCATAACAGTTAATGAGAATTCTTTCATTCTTTCTCTCCTTCTTCTTCTTTCTCCAATTCTCTCTGCAAATGTGTGTATTATTGTTTAGATAGATCTATTATGTGCAGGTTCAACACATTTACACTCCTACAGTACATCTCCCCGTCAAAGCAGGTCTCTGAGCTCGAGGTCAAGGGTTCTTCATGTCTCAGCATAGATCTCACTCTCCACGGATTTTCCTTATTTCAGTTTACTTTCATTTATCTTTTTGCATCTTGCCTTTATAGGAGACCTTTCGATACTCTTGCTTTGTAATGACATCATTGTATTCAGCAGTCCCTTTGACCTACTTTTGTGGTCATTAGCTAGACATTAATAAAATTATATTATCTTATGATCTAGCTTCTATTCTCTTTGTATAGGGATCATCACTATACCAATTCTTGTACTTGTTTTCTATGGTGCAACTAGTCTTTTGGCAAGCGTAGGAATAAAACTTTGTTATGCTCATATCAAGCTTTCAAAGATTGTTGGTATTGTGTTTGAAATTTATGCATTGTTTAGAAGCTCTTAGCCTTTTATCTTGGTATTATTCAACCATTTAATTGCACTTTCTTTCTCTTTTTTCATACTTCTTAAAGCTAACGTTGCAAGGAATTCTACCACAACATTTTAAAACTATTCAAATAACCCCTTTGGTGGTGTTACCTGTAATGTTCCTGACTCGGCTAATCTAGGAAACACTGCTAAACTGACAACTCCATTGTTTGATCTGATACTCTAGGGGTTTCTGGATGCGTTTGAGTTAATGTTTTAACATGCTTGGTGATTTGTGCATGTGTGTTTCATTCAATTAATGTTTAGGCAGAATATATTATGCATAAAGAATAAGGAACAAACACCATCTCATTCATATGTATTATGAGGGAAAAAGCAGGAAATACAATAATGTGCTGGAAGAAGATAAAATCGTCAGCTAGATCTCATGGATCGTCATTGGAATACAAGCAACTAATACAAAATACCCATGATCAGAAGATGAAGGCAGATCAGCGCATGCACGGATAGATTGGCAAAAAGATGCAGTTCCGAAAACTCACGACAACTGCTGCAACTCTGGAAAACTTGCCCTGGTGGCTATACTCGTCAGAATCGCCTGGAAACTGTCCCAAACTGAGTGCCCTGGCCTCTAGGATTCTACTGATGACTGACGGACTGAAGATCGGGCCCCGGAAGCTCTGGATCTCATCTCCTGGGGGGTTGCGCACCTCTTGGGCTCAATGAGTATGCCCTAATGATTCCACCAACGGAATCTGCTGCTATATATCTCAAAATGTGTGCCCTTGCCAATGTTGTACTGGGTCGGAAGAGTTTCCTCGGATCTGATCCGAAACTCCCTCTGGAACCCCAAATGTCCCTCCTCAAGAGCTGCGCACTTTCTGGCTATCTGTTGCGCACTAAGAGATTCCACCATCAGAATCTGATGACTAGTGGCTCAAAAGATGCGCCCTGGCTAGTCCTCAACTGGGTCGAGAGGAATTTGCAAGATAATCTCTGGTCTCGTGCAACTACACAAAAACCCTCTCTAACCCTTGCGCCCTCACTAGCTAAGTTGCGCAATCACTGCAAACTGGATACTCCTGAATAGCACGGTGAAATACCTGGATGGTATCTCCAATAAGCTAGGGTGTGTCTCTCAACACCAAAACCGATCAAGGTGGTGGTTTCCTCCAGAAATCCACAAAACAACAGAAGGTCGATTCTCCTCCTCCTCTGGAAACTCTCTCAACATCAAATCATAACATAATGAGGAATTAGGTCGAATTCCTCCCTTTATACTCTTCCCAATCTAATTCTCCGTTGACATCACTTAAGTTAGGCGCTTTTCCTCCTAAGGTGAATAATTAATTAATTAAGTCTCCCCCTCATCACCTTTTCATTCTATTTCTCTGTTGACTTTAGCTTAAGTGACTTTTCCTATGCTTTTTGGCTTAATTCATCGTTTAGCCACTAAATCACTCCTTATTTCTCCTCTTGTTCCCTGTTTGTGCCTGACTATAGTCTACGGGAACAAATAGACTACTAAGTCACTCCCTACTAGCCTACTCTTGGGAACGGGACATCACAATCCTCCCTTCCCGAGATTGCTTGTCCTCAAGCAACATCAATCCTAGGTGCTGCAAAATGTGCTCTCCCTCCCATGTGGCATCCTCCACTAGAAGTCCCCTCCATCTAACCAAGCACTCCCTGATGACCCTGCTCCTCAATCTGTGCTCTCTCTGCTCGAGCACCTCCTCTGGCACTAGCTCCAACTGCCCCTCCTCATCCAATGGTGGAATCTCCTCTGATGTGTTGATGAATTGTCCCACCGCCTTCTTGAGGCAAGATATGTGGAACACGTTATGAATCTTGCTCCCCTTTGGAAGCTCTAGCTCATAAGCAACCTCGCCTACCCGACGCATGATCCTGTAAGGTCCATAAAATTTGGGCTTGAGTTTTTCGGCCCCACTCTTCTTCAGAGATGATTGTCTGTAAGGTTGGAATCTCAAGAAAACGAAATCCCCAACCTCAAAGTTGCGCTCTATCATGTGCCTGTCCGCACTCATCTTCTGTCGATTTTGTGTTGTCTGCAGGTTCTCTTTTAGCAACTTGAGAATCTCCTGACTCTCGGTGATCCAATCTTTGGCTTTGGGAGCTCTGCGCTCCCCAAAAACCAAGTCTACCAAAGTGGGAGCATTATAATCGTACAATGCTCGAAAGGGTGTCATGCCAATGGACATGTGGAAAGTGGTGTTGTAGCAATGCTCTCCTAGATGTATCCATCTAAACCATGTTCTCTGTTGTCCACCCACATAGTTCCTCAAATACCCCTCAACCCACTTGTTGACTATCTCGGTCTGCCCATCTGTCTGAGGGTGATAGTTGGTGCTAGGTGTCAACTCTGTCCCCACCAATCTAAACAACTCCCTCCAGAATGTCCCAATAAACCGATTGTCCATATCACTAATGATGTTCCTCGGCAACCCATGAAGTCTAAAGACCTCCCTAAAGAATAACTCGGCTACCTGAACTGCAATGTACTATGTCAGTATGGCATAGAAGTGCGCAAACTTGGTCAATTTGTCGACCACTGCATAGATGCAGTCCTTACCCTGGACCTTGGGTAGGCCTATGATGAAGTCCATCGATATACTCTCCCATTTCTGCTCTGGAATGGGAAGTGGCTGAAGTAGCCCCGCTGGAAGCATATGCTCTGACTTGTTCTGCTGACAAGTCACACACTCACTGATGTATCTCATAACCTGGCTCCGATACCACTGTAATGTCCCTGTCTCTTCGGTCTCTGCTATGACCTCTGCGGTACTGAATGTACTCATCCCCGATATGTCCTCGGCCCTCTAGGTATTCTTCACCTGTTCCCGAAATCATGGGGTCATGAGAAGTACTTTGTTCACAGGCTGGCACAAAGAAAGCTCTGATACCACTGTAATGTTCCTGACTCGGCTAGTCTAGGAAACACTGCTAAACTGACAAGTCCATTGTCTGATCTGATTCTTTGGGGGTTTCTGGATGCGTTTGAATTAATGTTTTAACATGCTTGGTGATTTTCGCATGTGTTTCATTCAATTAATGTTTAGGCATAATATATGATGCATAAAGAATAAGGAACAAACACCATCTCATTCATATGTATTATGAGGGAAAAAGAAGGAAATACAATAATGTGTTGGACGCAGATAAAATCGTCAACTAGATCTCGTGGATCATCACTGGAATACAAGCAACTAATACAAAATACCTGTGATCAGAAGATGAAGGCAGATCTACGCATGCACAGATAGATCGGCAAAAAGATGCAGTTCCGAAAACTCACGGCAACGGCTGCAACTCTGGAAAACTCGCCATGGTGGCTATACTCGTCAGAATCGCCTGGAAACTGTCCCAAACTGAGCGCCCTGGCCTCTAGGCTGCTACTGATGACTGACGGACTAAAGATCAGACCTCGGAAGCTCTAGATGTCATTCCCTGGGGGGTTGCCCACCTCTTGGGCTCAATGAGTGCGCCCTACTGATTCCATCGACGGAATCTGCTGCGATATATCTCAAAATGTGCGCCCTGGCCAATGTTGTACTGGGTCGGAAGGGTTTCCTTGGATCTGATCCGAAACTCCCTCTGGAACCCCAAATGTCCCTCCTCAAGAGTTGCGCACTTTCTGGCTGTCTGCTGTGCACTGAGAGATTCCACCGTCAAAATTTGATGACTGGTGGCTCAAAAGATAAGCCCTGGCTAGTCCTCAACTGGGTCGGGAGGAATCTGCAAGATAATCTCTGGTCTCGTGCAGCTACACAAAAACCCTCTCTAACCCTTGTGCCCTCATTAGTTGAGCTGTGCAATCACTGCAAACTGGATACTCCTGAATAGCACGGTGAAATATCTGGATGGTATCTCCGATAGGCTAGGGTGTGTCTCTCAACACCGAAACCGATCAAGGTGGTGGTTTCCTCCAGAAATCCACAAAACAATAGAAGGTCGATTCTCCTCCTCCTCTGGAAACTCTCTCAACATCAAATCATAACATAATGAGGAATTAGGTCAAATTCCTCCCTATATACTCTTTCAAATCTAATTCTTCGTTGACATTACTTAAGTTAGGCGATTTTCCTCCAAAGGTGAGTAATTAATTAATTAAGTCTCCCCCTCATCACCTTTTCATTCTATTTCTCCGTTGACTTTAGCTTAAGTGACTTTTCCTATGCTTTTTGGCTTAATTCATCATTTAGCCACTAAATCACTCCTTATTTCTCCTCTTGTTCCATGTTTGTGCCTGACTACAGTCTACAGGAACAAATAGACTACTAAGTCACTCCCTTCTAGCCTACTCTTGGGAATGGGACATCACCCCCCAAGCCTAGGGGTAACTAAAGGGATGATGTCTTGAGGCTCGAGATGATGTCTTGAGGCCCGCAGGACCCCTCTATTTCACCACAGGTCACCATCATCATCGTTTCAGCAGAGCAGCATCCACTACACTCGTTTGGCCCCCAGAAGACAGCAGGTCTTGCTTCATGAGGAAACAAGTCCAGTCTCATGGTAAGTGTCACTTTAATATTTGAAGCATTAGAGCATGTTGCAAAGAGTCATTTCTTGATTATGGAGCGTTTGCTTGGAAATTATACCTTTTGCCTTATTTCACCTTGGTGGTTGACATGGTTTTCTAGTAAGTGGGTCACCCTCGGGAAAAGGGTTGCTACTGGGTGGTTCCTTGAAGGATCATCGTACCATTCCTCACTCATACTTACCACTTTCCACACTTCTTCCCCTCGGTTTCCTCATCTTTTGGGTTTTCGAGTGTTTTGACCCCAAGAAGGGCTTGTACCTCATTTCATGGGAAGAAGGAGCTAAAGGCCCAAAGGTGTTGTAGCTGGAAAAAGTTAAAAGCCATAGATTATCCATTTAGATGCTCACCCTAAGGTCCTGAGAGCAATGAAACGCTTCTCCATAAGAATGAAGGACCTTTTAAAACACATAATTAATAAATGTCTTGCTTGATGGGGTGTTAGCACAAATTTCCACCCTCCAATTGAGCTGATATAACCTGTTATTACAGCGATTAAAACTTGGCTAATTGAAGGACCCCTCTCTGTTTGGGCTAGTGCTTGCTAGCCTCAGGGGGGAGTCCCTAGGCACCCCGGGTACCTTGCTGCTGTCTTTTAAGACTGATTTTCTGCGTGTAAACCCAAAAAACAGCGAGTTGTTCATCTTGGACAGCGTGTTAAAACTGTCCAAAACGATGGGGAAAATATGATTTCTTCGCTTGAAGGGATCTTGCAGGGTTAGCACAATGAATATGGAATAGAAATAGAACAGAAAACTACTCAAAAGATTGATAAAATCACAATGAACAATTCAGAAAATGACAAATCAGATTGCAAATTTCACAAGATATCGACAAGAAACAAGGTTAGAACACAAACACTCGAATTCTTTATTGATAGGCTTGCAAGAGGGTTGGCTACACCACAATAGGCAAGTCCACAACCGGTACAATGATCACTTTGCTCAAAGAAGAGTCACTAGACTAAGAGAGAAAGAGAGAGGAATGAGAAAGAAACATTATGCTAGCTGCTGCCAAGAACCGACCAAGAACACTAGTGAAGGATCCAATATATAGCAATGAGGATGCATATCCAAGGGAGAAAGAGGAAGTCGCATGAATGGGTAAAAAAGGCAAGTATGGAAGCATGGGCGCATGAGTGAAGGATGGAGTGCATGTAACTTGAGTGAGAAAAGGCAAGTGGAAGAAGTGGGAGGTTGCATGCGCAAGGGAGAGAGAATGCGCGCTAAAATTAGGGAGGGCGCACTTGAAGAAGAGAAGGAGAAGTGATGAGGGAGAATGAAGGCGTATTGGGTTTATGGAGTACAAGAGATGCATGGAGGCTAAAATTAGCTTTCCAACGCATGTCTTCATGCTAAATTTGACAAAAGGATGAGTGAATTATAGCTAAGGGGAAATTCGCCCTATTTTTTAGGGAAATTCCTAAAATTTAGGAAATTAATGTTTAAAACAAAATTAGGGCGAATTTTGAGGAAATAATGCATGGAAAGTGAAAAAGTGAATGTGAGGAGGAATTAGTAAGAAAAATTAGCCAATATTAGCTAAATTTTCTCCCGAGAAATGCCACCTCATCAATGCGTCCCTCTTTGACTCAATTAAATATTTTCAAATGCTCAAGTTTTGGAAAATGTGCCCTTATGCCATGTGGATGCCACATCACTCTGATTCTCTGCCACATGTCGAAATCTGATCTTGCCACTTGGCACTGCTAGAGATGATGATGACTACTAAAAATAGAAATTTCCAAAAACAGCCATCCGGTCCCAAAAATTCAAAACTTGTCGAAACTGACTCAAACTTTCCCCAAATGCTCGGGACGACTAGGACACTGCCATGTGTCACTATCTAAAAATAGACACTGCTAAAAATAGAAATTCCTCGCATGCCCATGATATTATAGCTGACATAGTGGTGGATGGCATTATCCACTACGGAGGCTGCACACATGTAGTCCTTGTGTCTACACTTAGGGAGAAGATTATGAGGGATACGCATGATTCACCTTTGGCAGGGGATTTTGGGTACTCGTATGAGTATGAGGCATCGCAGGTGACAAGACTATTTTCCAGGGAGGTATTTAGACTCCACGGATTACTTGGGTACATTGACGGTGATCGAGATAGCAGATTTCCTGGTGCAGTTTCGCAGGACCCGAACATATCAGCAGGCGCAGAGTTGATTCCTAGTACTTGGTTTCCACCAAATGATGGCATACAAGGGACTTGGCTCATTTTAACTTTGATGGTTACCAGTATGGCACCACAACAGTTAGCAGGTATTGGGAGTGGTGGACTTCCAATTCGGTGGTGGGATCTGGGAATTCATTTGAGTAATAGATTGATTCAGATGAGGATGATGATCGACAAAGCAGTGGCATTGATTGGTCTGTTTTACTTTTGGGGTGTCAGTAGAAGGGAGGTCGAGACTTACTGTATATGGCAGGACAGACTCGAGGTCGGTTGTGGATTTGTAGGCTTAGATTTCACTGGGACACCTTCATAGGGGAGGACCCAGGGTAGTAGTTTCAGTCCCTTCAGGGAGTTCAGCTTGGGGTTCCAGGAGAGGAGGACGCAGATTGGGCCCGTTGGTCCGACGATGATGATCAGAGGGGTGCAGCGTCAACATGGTGGTACCTTTCCAGGATTAGTTTGGGAACTTAGGATTACATTGCTTGACATTTAGCTACTATTAGAGATCTGAGCATTGGTTTTGACTTTTTGGAGTTTACTGTTGGGAGGCTCGGGAGTGGTTGCTTGGAGGAATGATCTTTCGAGGACTTGGCCAAGTTTATGCAGCTTATGACTGCCTAGCTTATCAGGAGCAGTCGAGTGGATTCTTGTATTAGCACCTTACAAACCAGTGCTATGAGTAGAGGGTGCTTCACATCATACAAGCTAGTCTGGGATCCTGGTGACATTACCACCTATGGGATTCTTATGTTTGCATGGTGGGACTTTGCGAGCGATATGTGGGGAGATTGTTCAAACTATGCTTTGACGACTACAGTAGGTTGGGGGTGCTGGAGTATTAGGGCTTTTCCCTTTGACACTTAGAGATTAAGTGTCGTTGATGCCCTATCAGTTTGTGACCACAGAGACTTCTCCTGGATGATTGATTTTAGAGTTGGTTTGGTTGACATCTTCTTGACAGTGTTTGATTAGCTTCATTTTAGGAGAGACATGTTGAAGGTTATATGTTATGGATGGGAAGATTCTCTTTTCCACTATCCAGGATTGAGTCAGCAGTTGAGGTACATTGGCAGGATATGATCCTCGATAGTGGGRACAATTCTTTGAGGCATTACAGCTTGTGGATGCAAGTGTGGAGGATGCAGTTTAAGCAGGAGTATCATATATTTATGATCAGAGTGGCACAGCGACGRCATGGTGAGTCCTTTTTGGTGATAGCATGGGACCCTGGGATTTTATGCGTTGACAGCTTGGCAGCTGGTATAGATGGGAGAGCGAGATGTTACTTTCAGGAGCCTATTCCTATGGGGCAATGGATGGATGGATCTCCTAGGTGGGATATTCTATGAAGAGTATATTGAGTCTTCACAGTATCTGATAGGTGGCCTTCAGGAAGTCCCTGGTGTTAGCACACTGCAGGACAATATTATGGGTGGTAGGTGCTTCGCATATTTTAGAATGGTTTGGGACCCAGGGATCATCATTAGTTTCAATTGGGTTCAGCATAATGTTCCTATGGGTGTGATGGCATTGCTGGAGGACAAGCAATCTTTGGGAAGGGAGGAATTGTCATGTCCCCATTTTTGGATTCCCCTATTCCGTAGTGGAAATGACTTTTGTGGCTTATCAGTGAAGAAAAAGGGAGTCAAAAGGGGTTATTTAATGTCACTTAGTTAGGAGATGTTATGTATTTAAAGTGGCATTAAGAGAATAAAGTAACTTTAGATTAACAAGTTACTTAAAAGTGACTTTTAATCTTAAAGTCAAAAGTAAAAAGGGGGATAAGGGTCATATTTGATTTAGTCAAAAGGAGTTATATTTTATCTAGTCAAAAGGGGAAAGTTCTAGAAGTTATATTTGATTTAGTCAAAAAGGGGAAAGTTCTAAAAGGCAGGGAAGAAGGTTAAAAGGAGGGGTGGCACTTCACTTTGCATCATGTATTTGGATTAATCTCTTTGGAGGGCTCTTGTGAGCCATTGTTTCATTAGGGTTTAGCAAAACCCTTCCACTATTGCAGCGTAATTTCAAAGGTGCAATATCCACCCTAGCTAGACAGGAAGGAGGATCCATACGGGGTCTTCACTAGAGCTTCAATTTGGGTTTGTTTTAGTTGGAGGAATATCGGTTTGCACAAGAGATTTGCGGAACTTTTCAAAGGAGACCATATTCAGTTTTTGCAAGTGCCAGGAGGGTTTCAGGGAAGTTGTGATAAAGGACATCCCCGTGGGTTGAGAATAGGGGGTCCCACAAGGCCCCGCTAGACGTCCAACCTTGTCCCGCAACGCCCTCTACTATCTGAGTTGTAGAGTTGTTGAGTTACGGGCGGACGGATTGTTGCGGTAGGTGTTTGAGGAGTAGATCGTTGCCGCACCAGAGAGGATTAGATAGTCCAAGGGAGGACATATCATCTTCTTGAGGAGATTTTGGCATCATTACCAGGTTTTATTCTCTGTTAGTGGATATTGCAATTGCCTTGCAGCCATTAGATCTGTTTGTTAGGAGGGTTTTAGCAGTTGTTGTTACAGCCAATAAGGATCTTTGTATTGTTGTGATTTGGGTTTTCAAACCATAATATGATGCCATGGTTATCTTCTCTATTCTCTATGTAATGGGTGCATGTAACATGTTTGACAATATTCATAACCCTAAGACATATGCAAATTGTTTGTAAGAAGTTCCAACAACCTTAATGCAAAGTGTTTGACAAAATCACATAAAGAGAAACAATATTTTGGACAGAAAACATAATATTTCTGTCCATCCTAGTTGGGGACATTACATGCTAGCACCTTAGAGTTTAAGCCCTTCTCCACTAGAGGATGAGGTTGCACCCTTCTCCACTTGGACATTGGCCTTTGGAGGCCTAGGACATCACTTCTTATCCCTTGACGTCACCTTGGAGGGCTAGGGTTTGATGGATGAGATGGTTTTGGAGGTGGCTTGAGAGGATGAGACCCATGGCAGGGAACTTTGGCACATGAGAGCATGACACATGGCCTTTGGAGACCCAACGTCTCCCTCTTTCATGCTTGATGTTGCACTTGGAGAGCCTATGTCACCTTCTAGGGCATGACGTCACCCTTCTAGGGTTTTTATTTCATGTAAATTTTATTTTTTGTAAATGTAAAGACAAATTGAAGGGATCAGCCCCCTTATATTTTGTTGTTGACAATTTAAAGTGGACAAATAGGTCAAGATAGCTCCATATAAATAAAGCTCCTTGACATTTCATTTTATCATCACATCTTCTCACCATTTGTGAGAGAACGAGTCTAAAATTTTCGCCCCATTTGGCTATCTCTCTCTTCTACACCCATGCGACTTGCTTGGAGGATCATTTTGTGGATGCTTTTTCTGATTTTTAGATGGAATTTCTGCAATTAGGGTTTTATCTCGTGCTATCTTGGTGAAGTAAATGAAATTTCTGCAATTTTATCTTTGTGCTATCAAATGTTCATGGTAATTTCTTTTTTTCATGCTAGAGGTCTTGCTTGATGAAACCCTAAGAAAGGAGCATAAGTGCTTCCTCCTCTCACAAGGTTATTCTTGCTCAAAATTGGTAAAATCTCCTTGCTAGGGTTAGCATCCTAAAGCCCTAAAGTGCTAACACTTTAGGATTTTAGCCCTAGACTCTTGATTATGATCTACTTGAAGTATTTAAAAAGGGAGAAAAGGTTGCTAGAGTCCAAAAGTGTTTGCATTCTAGCAATCCTTCTCCTCAAGGCTTAAACCCTACAGCCCTAAGGTGCTAGCACCTTACAGTTTAAGCCCTACCTCTTAATCTTTGCTAGTTTCATCTCCAAACTTATTGAATTGTTGTTGTAAAGACTCCATAGCCCTCAAAGGCACTAATCTTCAAGCTCTCTTAAGGTGAAAGTGATCAACAAACTCTCAATTTCAATTCTCTCAAGCTTCGTACTAACTTTATTAACACTAACTTGAGCTAATTGACTAATAAACTTGTTGCTGTTGCAAAAGTTTGCTACAGCCATCCTAACTTACTCTAATTTGCTGCATACATTGCTCTAATAGTTTCCTTACATACCCAGAAATTACATCTAACAGTTGGATAATGTTCTATTGAGTAAATGTCAAATTGTCATGGTGAATGGTTGCAATTCTGAAGTGTAATCTTTGCTGCTGCTACAATTTATCTATTGCTGTTGTACAGCTGTTAACTGCTGCAATTTTATAACAGCCATAGCATCTTTCACTGTCTAGTGTCTTAAAGAGGTATTACTTGCATACTTGTACTTGGAAATCATCATATATATGCTATAAGTGTTCTTGTTCTGGGCAGGTACTCAAATCATCTTATTACCAATTACTTCTCCTTGATCTAGACGTTAACTTAGGTGATTAAGAGAGGGGGCGGTAGGCTTGGCTAACAAATTTGCTACTTTGATCCCTTGAGGTCACCGGGGAAGCCTCCCCTATGGTGGACATCCTCCATCACTAAAACGAGGGGATTTCTTACTAAGGTGACAACTGTAGGATTTCCTGTAGTTACACAGATTTGGGGACTTGAGTTGGAGCTTTGGGACAAGTACAAATCCTGCGATAACACGTAGCTTAATCACTAGCCAAAGGTCATCTTGTGTGCATATTTTTTGGTTTATTTTGCAGATTTACAGGGAAGATAATGCATACAAAACACTAGGGACACCCCCCCTGAGGTTGGCACGCACCAGCCCGAACGGAGAGGGATCTGTCAGTGACATTAAGGGGCAATATCTCCTGCGATTACACGGATTTCTAGCTTGCTTATTTAATATTTATTCACATTCATTCAAGTGTGGAAATTTGTGCTAACAAAGGACAAGTCAAACAAATAGTAAAATATGGTGGACTAATGCCACATGTACAATCTCGAAGCAAGACATAGCCTAATATGGGGGGCGCCTCCTCAATCCAAGTGAGAGACCAAGTCATACATGAACAAAATACTCCTAAAAGAGGAGTGTTCCACTAGGTGAGTTAGTAAACATGCCCAAAATAGGTAAAACGGCTAGGATTTTAACCACCCTAACCTCCACATGTGTGATCAATGCATAAAACATGAGGGCCATCCCCTCAAAATCCTCAATACGCCTCCAAAATCGTGCCAAAAGTGAGAGTAGATGGCACGTGTGGCCTCCATAATAACCAACTCCATCAATACAATAAAAATGCATGAAAAGACCACTCCAAGTGCCACGTGTGGTCTCCAAGAGAGTACGCCCTTCCCCCAAGAGTAACCAACTCCTCCAAGTGGGCACCAAGAGATGGATCCAATGAAGAGGAATTCAACAAATCATAAAATATCACCCTGAGCCATGTGCTAGGTGAAAACGACCTCAACTACTTCTAATATCAAGGGGAACAACCCATCTCAAGAATAAAATAATGATATATGAGGAGGAGTGCCTCAACATGTGTGCACTAAAGGTAGAGCTCCATCAAAATACTATGGTCCTCATCCCAATAATACATCTCCAATGTGTAAGTAAGCAAGGGAACCCAAGCACTCTAGCCATGGAGGCTCCACGTGGTCAAGAGGAGGTCAAACTATCTCAAATAATCACATCAACATGAAAATATGTGCATGGAAGGTAGTTCTCCTCAAAAACCATAGTATATGCATCCAATAATGAGAAATAATCACCAAACGCATACCGTGGGCTAGGGCGCTCACACTAGGAGGGTGTAATCCCATTAAGCCATCAATAATCACCTCCAAACCATAGAAAAAAGGTCAATAGACTAGGCACTCTCCAATAAATGATATAACATAAAGTGTGCCATTATCAAATGAAATATAGCCCAATGTGCTATGAGATATCATCACCTAGGAAAAATGTGAGATCAATCTTATCTAACCATGTCTCACACAAGAATAATCAACTCGGTTGCTCATATCATATATCAACTGTAGCATCATACCATTGGAAATACATCAAACTATCATTGGTGCTCCCGCTAAACTCTAGGGGCATAAGCAAATATCTCTACACTCTCCACTTCCCTCTCAACATCACACACCTAACCGTTGAGCAGTTAGTAAGTATAAAAATATACCATAAGGGTAATGCCAGGGGAGGTGCGTGCATCCATAAAATAGCCTTAGCATCTGTCAAGTGATCAATAGATGTCATCAGAATCTGTCATGTGCACCTGGATATGACCTCATGCAATGTGAGGGCCCAGGGGTAACAAATAGCACAAGATCAAACCTCAAACCCTCCACAGGTGGTGCCCTCATTGCTGGTTATGATTGGTATATGATCAAGCCCAATGGCTGCGCCCTCCTGCTGCTATATTTAGCACACAACCATCCTTATCAGGCACAAAAGCACCCTAAAAATGGTGCCAAAGGAAGTACCGGCATTCTCTAGAAGATGGGATGATATGTCCTATCATGAAGCACCTTATATGTCCTCATGTGGAGCGCTTCTCCTGTCTGATTTTAGCTCTCCACACCAGCCCCCTATCTGTGCTACTGCTAATTACAGCAGCATTCAAGCAGGGAATGCCTTCTTCACATGCAAATATGACCACAGTGCCCATAACAATAGCTTATTAACATGCAGAAAAGGTTCTGATTCTCCTAAGAAAATGGCACTCAATCATGATGAGAATAAGAAGAGCATTAGCGCCCTCCTTCAAAGCTGAATATTCCTTCGTCAATTGTCAAAAAAAGGGTTGGGAACATGTCAAATCTGATCTTTCCTGCTCAGCAAACAAAACCACAAAAGGTTTTGAAAGGTGTATTTGACTTAGCTTAAAGTGTATCCGACCTCCACACATCAGTCCTCCATCATCTGAATGGTTCTGGAACATAGCTTAAGGAATAAGCTATCCTATCACCCGTGATTCCCAGCGCTGGCACACTTAAGAATGTGGCTGATATGTCTCATAACAGTGCTGGAACAATCTAGTTTGTCTTTGAAAAGGCAGAGAACAATATGCAGTGATGTTTTGCTAAGGATGTGTCCAGGATGTCCTCAAGAATCCTAAGGAAAGATACCCTTCTCCAAGCTGATATGATCTTCTAGAAGGTTGGAAACTCTCGGAGAAGGGCTAACACAAGCTGTTGATGCAAAGTGCAGGTACGAGTGCTAACAGTGGCTCCTGCTCAGGGACAACTCCTCCCTACAGGATGCTGAGAATCCCAGAACTCCACATGCTGCAATAAAATAACAACCTACAAAAACTGAAAGTGGACTTTGACTATAGCCTATTGATGCAATTTTCAGATTATAACAGGAGAGGCAATGGGCATACTTTGACACACAAAACCCTAGGAAACAACACAAGACCAAAATATTTTTTCCTCTATGAATCTTCAAGACCACCTGGGACACGACTTATGACCTTAATCACAAATTCAAGCAAGAAATTGAATTCTGATTTCCTTCAAGGTCACAGGTTCAAATCCGGAGGGAGGTAGGCTATCGACAACTCCATAGACTAAGCAGTCGAATCACAAAGCAGATGGGGTCCCTTGTCCCACAAACAAGGGGGTTTCATACATCAATTTGGTGTCTGGCTAGGCTGTGACTTTAAAATTAGATTGTTATAACTTATTATTATTATTACTATTGTCTGTGTGTATCAATGATCAATGTAGTACTCTAGTTACTGCACTTTAGCTCCCTGTACTTATACAAAATGTTTGCTAGTTATTGTTTTCACTTTTATGATTGCAATGTCTTCAGTGGCAACGAAGAATAATATCATCTTCTTGTCAAGTTTCGGGATATTAATGAAATTAGGAATTGAATCAAATCAGTGAAGACAGATTTGTTACTAAAGATGGTTTCGAAATTGACTAGCTCAAGTTTTCAACAAGATAAACAATAGCTGATTTGATGTTTATTGGTCTACGTTTACGGAAAGCAGGTAGAATTTTGAGGACAAAATAAATAAATAAATAACAGATATAAGGCTCAGCCTCTTCTGCAAACTTGTCTTCATATAAAAAAGTGAAAAGATGGCATACATCCAAGCATTACTTTATTATACTTCCTTACAAGTTCAAGGGCTGTACGGAACACTCGAGAAGCCCTTCGTTTTTCTGGATTATCAGGAAAAACCTGTGGCAAAAACCAAACCATATAAAACTTCAACATCTGTTACACGAATCAAGCAAACTGCTCTGTCAGACTTAACAAATTTTATTGGAAATTATGTTTTATTTACTTTAGGCGTTCTAAGTTCTAACTAAGAAACAGCCTATACAAGCATATTGTTCAGTAATTATCATTTGAAAGGGAAACATAATCCAAAAAGAATTCAGAGTGCACTGTAATATTGCCTTCCAGGAAAAACCCAAAAATAATTTCCATATATCATGGGTAAGAAACAAGCAAAACAAGGCTACAGCAATAGTAGAACTTGGATGCAAGATATCTTACTATACGAGATGTCATTCCCCTTGCCTCATTCAACTTACGAACCAAGGCTAAAACAAGCTGGATATTAGCATCAATGAACTCATCCGAGGATCCCTATATAAAATGGAAATCCACCACCATTGATCAGAAGTCATTATAAGTAAAGGATTAACTAACTCTGTAAACATTATCTTTTAAAGAGACAAAATCATATTAGATCAGTACGTATCATGAACTACTATGCATGATTACAAGGCACTCGAGAAAAAGAAAATAATGTAGGATTAGATAACCTCCAATCCATCATAGAGATATAACACAAACAAAAAAGGATATAAATTATCACCACTAACAAGTGTTTATCATCAGAGTAAATATAAAGGAAACCGAGATTTGTCAATAAATGTGGTAGGAGTAGAATATCTGAATGCCTTGTGAGATATGTAACTTGTAATAGTTGCATTTGTTTCTAGATAAGTGATAGTTTTGGAATGAATTAACCAAGGGGAACAATCCTAAACACCATCTTTACAAATCAATTAGTAGAGGGGTACAAGAAAGCAAAAGAGACAGGAGTGCAAGCACCATTCAAGGTTTAGGAGTATATGTTTGTTCACATGATTTAACTAGGGTCCAAAATCAGAGAGAAAAACATAGAATAAACATATATAATCACACACATACATCAAAGGTGCTCAATATGTATAATGCATAACTACCCACACAATGATGACATTAACCAAAAATAACATATGTCCATATATAGGTTCCCAAGAGCTGAAGACTGGTGGGTTAGCTCGAGTGGTTGAGTGCTGTGAATTACAAGCAGGAGGTCAAAGGGTCAAGTCCCTGGGCTGGCTGCCTCTGTGGATATTATTGGGCCTCACTCGATGTCCCTGCCGGGTTAGGTTGCCAAAACTGCAACTGGCCGGTTTACCGTGTGTACTATCCTCGGCATGAGGGGAAGTACATGGAGGGTTTCCCCAGGATGTGCATTCCATCGAAAAAAAAGGTTCCCGAGAGCTGCATAGAAAAAACCTCTTGCTAACACATGTCATTAAGTACAAAACATAATCAAGTCTTTGATTTCATGATAACCTAACTAACTCCATTTCATCCTACAGCTACCCCACACCACCCCATAGAGAATTAGGCATTCGACCTAATTTTGTAATGGATCTTCAGGATCAAGTAGTTACATCCTTGAATGGCTGCTCTAGTTAAGCAATCTCTCCTGGAGTATCATTAGTGTTCTGTAGATTTTGAATGGTTTGAATATCGGGTACAGTTTGAAGTTTGAAGAGCATCATCCTGGTCAAGGAATGATTGTCTGTTATTAGAACTGGTACCTTCTTGGGGTGGCATTGAAACAAAAGTACTAGTCTGTCCATGTGCTATTGCTGCCCCAACATTAACCCTATCCACACTCTTCATGATTTGTACGGATTGGATCAACTGTATATTTTCTTTCTTGATATTTTTCTCTAAAATTTCCCATATTCTCCTGCCAGTTTTTCAGTACTGCAGTCTGATGTATATTAAATTCATGTTGATTGATTGTACCTTGGCCTTCTTGATACTGCTATTTCAATTCCATACTCTAATGCTGCTAGAGTATCTCAAACCATTCACTGATAAATTTCCATATATTGTAATAGGCCTATGCTTCTCCATTGGCATTTGCTATCTTGCGTGAAATATCATATAAGTAATCATCAACAATTGAATCGAACTTCACTTAGACTTCTTGAGATTCTTGTTTTCATTCTACTTATGAAGCAGAACAAAATCGAACTCTGGAGAATTCTTCTTGTCATGCATTCATTTGGTAGAAATAAGTATCAATTTTATCTTTCAAAATGTAACATCTATTTTTCCACTCAATTGACCTACCACTGGTGCTAGCCTCAAAGATTCCTCTAACACAGACTAATTTTTCCACTTGATTATCCTCTTCCTTCATAACAGTTTTAAGTTTCCTCAAAGGCCTTGACTCAGCTAGTGGTTGACTGACAGTGGATGTGATATGTACAGGCTTTTCTAGAGGTTGGACATCAAATTGCATGTCAAAATCTTCCTCAATGTCCTCTGAAGTAGGTTTCTGGGCTACTTTCTCATCAATGATGTAGCCATTTCTGGGGTTTGAATATGTGTATTCCTTGAAGGTGCAAAATAACTCTATCCAGGAAAATTCATCATTCGAAATGAAGAGTGGGTTGAAAATTCTTGCGGTTTGCTAAAATTGGTCCCAGTACTCACTCAAGTAATCATCTTAGAACCCCTCTATAAACTGGATCTATTTTCCCAAAGGGGTTGGATCCAATGGTGAAGACCGAGGAGTTTTTCACCATTGGGCAAGGTTCAATCCTCATGAGGGTTTTTCCTAGAGCCATGGGGTCACATTGAGGTAGTGGTCGAACGTGTGGTTGCACCCAGAGGGATTATATTAAATGGCCTTGTGATCCATGCACACAAGTGGATCAAAGCCCATCCCCATTGTCCTTCAATTTTAAATGCAAAGCAAATGACAAAACAGAGTATCACTTTTTTGTAAAATGCCCATACTCCAAAGAAGTTTGGAATGAAGCTCTTCAGTTATCTAGTGGTGGAATAAATAGCAGAAGGATTCCTTGTTAGACTATTTTGAAAATTGGATTAATGCCAAATCTGAATCACCTCATAGAGCTCTGCCATGCTTTGTTATATGGGGTCAGTGGATTACCAGAAATAACATGATTTTCCAAGGAAAGGAGAATCCATGGTAAGTAGCTCGCCAAATTAGATTTTCTTATGGGGGATTCTGGAAGCTGGCAAAGTTTAAAGCACAAAGAAATCTCAAACAGCCTGAAATCAACTACTCAATGTTCAGAAATGTAGCTCGAGCAAGAACTTCTTGCACAGGTTTTAGTGTGAACATGCAGGAAGTGGTTCCAGACATTTTATTGGTGACCACTTCGGAAAAGTAGTCTCTAATTCTATTTTGTAATTCACTTGGGATAAACTAAAATATCTTATGTTTTTCAATTGAATCTAATAAAATGCGTTTAATGCATTAATGACTTAGACTAGATTGAATCCAATGTTCCACCAACTTTCCAGGGCGTGGGGTTGCAGGAGCAGGGAAATGCATCCAGAGGATATGTAAAAGCACCCCCCCAATTTTTAGGGAACATCGTAGGCGACGCCGGGATCATATAGCAGCAACCATACAACAGGTCCGTACAGATCCTAAAGCGCTGTACAACTACAGCTCCTCATTTTCTATGCAAGCTATACCCTCTATGAAAGCTGTACAGCTCAGTTATTGGATGATTTGACCAGGCCGTACAACTGACAGGTTAAGCAATCTGTGGAGGTTTCGTTGTAAGTTTTGATTAAAGAATGAAGGCTGATTTAGAAGGAGAAATCATCTGTGCATGTGTATTAATTTATGCTTCCACTGTTTACTGTTTTCCATTTATGCTTCCACTATTTACTGTTTTCCAGCTATTGCGTGATTGTTGTTGTGTTCAAAATTTGTATTTCTATGTTAATTAAATTCTACAATTAATTTATTTGATTGAGAACACAAGGACAACAGTCACCTAGGGTTGAAAATTTTGTATGGTATCAGAGCTTCCCTCTTATTAAAAGGTTTCATAAGTTGTGCTCATCAGATCTAAAGAACGGGAAGAGGGTCGTACAACAGATTTGCAACCTATCCTGATTTTTAAGTGTTACCCCCCTCTCACCTATGGGTAACTAGAGGAAATCATGTCTCATGGCCCGCAATGAAGACAGCGATCCTGACAATGATGATGATCAGCATTCTCACAGGCAGCAACCCATCAGCCCTTCAGAATCCAGATGCCTCACTCCTCATCAGCACAGCTCATCACACCCAATCAGCATGGTTCATTGGAAGAGGGTGTTCCGACACATTATGAGGTACATTAGACCTTGTTTCATATAAAGTGTCATATTTAATGCATTTGACATGTGAGTGAGGATCATGGGTTGAAGTTGGATAATGGATCATAAGCTCAAGAAGATATTCTTTTTGCATTGTTTCACCTTGATGGCCATCATTAATGTCTTAGTCCCGTGTTGTCACTCTTGGGGAACAAGGGTACTACTGGGAGGCTTTGATAAGGGTAATGTACCTTTCCCCTCATACTTAACATTTTCCATCCTGGGGTCTTCCGCAATGTAATAAACTTCAGTATGGCTATTACATGTACACCAAAAAGACCCATGGTTCATTTTTCTATGAGAAGAAGGGATAGAATGCGAGGTTGATGCAACTGCTATTAAAAAATGATAAAGAAAGAAGAAATAACGGGACAATGAATGACCAACACAAAATCCAAAGGTCAGATTGAGCTCTACCCCCTCTAATGGTAATCACCCCTGGTCCTAATGCTATTTTTAGGAGGTTGGAAGGAAAAAACTGGGCAAAGTTCCCTGTTTAACGAGCTGAGATGTATTCTGAGGAACGGACAGGATGAATGTCAGATTGCATTTAATGAAGTTGGGATTTGTGCAATAAGCCTGTTTCAATTTTTTAGCGTATTTAGGTCTTAGATTCCAGGTATTGTGTTCGTTGTTAATTTTAGCGTTGTTTATTGTTCTTTAGATAGTTTATCTGATATTTTCTGGTTTCCCTTGCATTGTAGCTCCATGCCAGATAGCAACATTCTGTACCTCTTGGTCGCTGGTTGGTACCCTTAGAACAGTCACTATGACCATTTTATTATCTCAATCAGGAACCCACGAAACTGTATGTATGGTCAAATTTGAAGTGAACTGAGACTTATCCAACCAAATGCATACCATAAACTGAATGCATCACACCTACCTAAATTCTAAACTTTAATACAATTCAAAATTTACTCCATTCAATTCTCACTGGATGATGATATGAAATTACAACCAAACAGTCAAGAAATGTACTTCTTCAGACAGCAGATGCTATAAATACCTTATATGAAGAAATACTGCTCGGCAGGGGACTGGTTGATTGGTTGAATCAGGTTAAGTCGAACCACCACACGTAGTAAAAATGTCAAACAAATCAGAAAAAGAATGATAAATTTTTAAAATTCAATCTGCGATAGTAATAGTGGGAGGCACTATACTTACGGAAATTCAATTTCAAGACGAGTTTTGCCATCATCAAGTGCATAGATGAGAGCCTTTGCTGCATCGGCAATTAAAACCTGATAAGATTTGGGTTTGTACAAAGGAATTCCAGCTCTTGGGTCGACTTCTGACGTTTCTTGTAGGCTGCCTCGAACTTTAGATGCGGTCCTTGTCAACCCTCTGTTTGAATGACCACACGCGACGGAATGCATGGCTGGAGATGGAAGCAAAGTAGCCATTTTGGAAATAAATGTATAAGTTGATACAAATGGTTTCAACATCGACAACGTGGGTACGTATGGCTTCGTGGTTGGAGCAACGAAACTGGTAAAAATGGGAGCCATTTCTTACAAGTGATAACAGAGAAGCCTCGCACTCCCAAAAAAATGGTAAAGAACCTGTCCAGTCCTGGAATACTGAGAGCCCCCGCTCCGTCACTCGGATAATGTGATTAAAAAATATTACTTTTAATGTGATTAAATATATACGCTCTCAATTTATTAAAAAAATTCTACACATTGTCTTCCGTATGTGTTATCTTGAAGTCATTGAACTCCTCCTCCATGTAATCGCTAAAACAGTTTTACCGTAATCTTTTCAATTTTTTGGAATGAAGTGGTTTGAACTGCAAGAAGTAAACTACAAGGAGCGGAGGGAATTGAACCATAGTGGTTGTTTTATAAAAGCAAAAGAATAATTCATATATTTATAAATAAAAAATAGATATCTGTTATTAAAAGATATTTCCAAATTGATTATAAAAATTATATATATATATTATTTATTATTTTACATAGTTATAATAATTTTTTAATTTTAAAATATAGTAAATAAATAAATATTATGTAGTAATTTTTACATGTTTAAATTCTATTTTCATTTTATTATTTAATTATTACATATAGATTTTTATTTTCTAGATATTTATTTATTTAATCCAATGTTACAAGAAAGTTATATATTATTGGAACAAGGTTGCTTGGCAACAAATAACTTGGAGAATTCTTATGAAACCCGGCCTTTGGAGCAAGGTGATCAAAGCCAAGTACTTTCCACATCTTCCGGTACACATCTGGATTAGATCTGCCTCGGAGCGACCCACCAGCGGCTCCCTAACTTGGAAACACCTCTCAAAGTCCCTTCTGATCATCCTTCAGTGGATATCGTGGAACCCGGGCAATGGATACCTGATAGAAGTTGGCAGAGACTGAATTTTAGGCTTGGGTAGACATGCCCTGCTTTCTTCTTCACTGTTGGCACACCTTCACTGCAAGAGCTTATATTTCTTACACCAATTCAACTCACCGTCCAGTGGAGGTCTACTGGGCGATCATTGGCTCAATGGCGCGGATCTCCAGCTGGATTCTGATTTAATTAGTGAATGGGACGGCTACACACAATTGCTGAAGGACGCGGGCATCCGATTACAAGAGAGGTCGGATACCCTTCTGTGGACTGGAGGGGACCAATCGGGCTCTCTCATTGCTAAAAACGCTTATCTTGCTCTAGCAAGGAAATTCTAGACTCAAGATAGTGCTAGAGGGCGACAACAGATTTGGAAGGCAGACTGTCCAGTCAAGCTAAAGCTTTTCTTTTGGTTACTAATCGAGAATAAGTTACTGGTGTGGGCGAACCTTCAAGCCCGAGGATGGGAGGGGCCTAGCCGTTGCATCCTTTGCAATCAACAGAGCGAGACAATCCCACACATCTTCATCAATTGTTCCTTCATACGCTCGGTGTGGCAGATATTAACTCCAACGCAATTGCTCTACTCAACTTGGTTGGGCTCCAGCGTACTCAATTGCTTTCAGAACTGGATCGGTGTTTCTAAAAATCTTGCACTGCTACCAGTCTTCCTCTGTTGGCAGGTCTAGAAGGCCAGGAACTCTGCTCTTTTCGATGGGAAGTCTCCTTTAGTGCATAGTGTGGCTAATCTTATTCTTGTTAAGGCAGCTTTACAGAGGAAACAATCATCGGATCTACCTCACAGCCGACACATTTTTGCATTTCCTCTTGACAGGGTTGTTGCTTGGTTTGACGAAGCCTCTCAACAAGATGGCTCGCTCTGTGGAGCGGGAGGTAAAATCGCGCTTAACTCACACTCGTGCTTTCGCTGGACTCTAAACTGTGGAAAATGATCTAACATGAAGGCAGAACTTTTAGGTGCTTGGGCGTCTCTCATTCTGGCAAGTCGCCTGCACACCGACGAGCTTTTATTCCTGGGAGATTCTAAAATTATTATTGATTGGCTGAGGGGTCAAGCTGATTTCCATGTGGCGGCACTCGGAAGTTGGAAAGAGAGAACCCAAGAAGCCACCCACTTGTTTAGAAAACTCTCTTTCACACACATCTTTAGAGAGGAAAACAGTGAGGCAGATACCCTCTCTAAAAAGGCTTTGTTTTTGCCTCCGGGCCATTTTTGTTTTACTAAGTGGGAGGATGGCAATGAAGGGCCAACCATCATGATCAATATGTGATTTCTGCCACCATTGTTTTGTTTCTTGTTGCTTATCTTTTGATCAGATAGTCGATCCCCAGTTGTGTTTGAGGCTTTGGTTTGCCCGATTGTATGGACTGCATTGATCCACTAGCTTAGCTCTCCCTCTTAGTTCTTCTTTGCGGAGGAAGTTTTGTATATGTTTATATCCTTATGAATATAAAGCGTATTTTTCTTGTGGAAAAAACAAATAACTTCAGCTGTTGCAAAATCATTAAATAAGATAAAAATTTGAAATCATTTGACTATTAGCTTGTATATCATTCAAAGGAATAGATAATTAATAAATTAATAATAATAAAATTATAAATATTTATTTTGGAATAGATAATTAATAAATTAATAATAATAAAATTATAAATATTTATCCTAACTTTTGTAAATATTTATAAATTAATCATTCAATTATTAGCTAGACTAACTTTGTTTTAATAAATTAATAATAATAAAATTATAAATATCTATCTCTTAAATTTAACATTTTCTTATTAAATCAGTTATATAATAAAATAAAATTAAAAAAAATTTGAATTTAAGTACAAGTGACCAGAATCTATTCCAGGCACAAAGAATTAATGTTCACCATCACCAAATGCAAACACACTTGCATTTATTTCCCATATTTCTAGACCGCAGTATGAACAATCAGAGGTTGGTTTTAATAAGCAATCACATTTCCAAAAAAAAAACTTTTAAATAATTGTAAAAAATAAAAAAAATCAACTTAGTTAAACATTTGAAAAAGACAAAGATTGTTTTGGTTTGCATTTATTTTCAGGCCGCCGTCTGAGCAATACGAAGTTTGTTTTAATAACCAATCCTATCGCCGAAAAATAAATTTTAAAAATATTGAAAAATTAAAAAAATCAATTTACAAAGTTGAATCTTTGAAAAAGTGCAAAATTATTTTGTTCAACCTTAAGTAATAGAAGTCATCTCATTATCTTATCCTATATACCATGCCGGGGCGGCAGGTATAATAATACCGAAGTTTAAGTAATAGTATAATAATACCGAAGTTTAAGTAATAGGAAGTCAGCGCATTATCTTATGCTATATACCATGCCGGGGCGGCACGTATAATAATACTGAAGTTTATATATCTTCAAACTAGGTGAAGATATTTTAGGTGCTAATTTTGGATTAAATCAAGATATTAATTTATTAATGATTAATCAGGACATTTTAGGTGTTAATTTTAGATTAAATTAGATATTAATTTAATAATTATTAATACATGCTCAGCAGGTAAGATTCAAATCTTGTGCGCACCCCACTGAGCTATGTTGTTCAGAGAAAGTAAACCTGAGTTCAAATCTCGTGAACACCTCGCTCAACTTTGTAAACCCTACTCCCACCAATCTAACCCTGGTGCGACACACTTCCTTTCAAATACGTTGATATGTCCAAATAAACTTTTAACAAAATCCAAAATACAATTTTTTTTTTTTTGTCGAGTTAGGCCTTGATAATCCATGATCACCTATTAACTTCAATAGGTTGACAAGTGTCATCCGCTTGGCCAACCCAAGACTATGGGTCCAGGAGACCGTGAGCGGAGGCTGCGAGTGCGACTGTTGGGACTGTGGGTCCAGGAGACTGTGAGTGGAGGTTGCAAGTGCACCCACGGAGGTGTGTGAGGCGGAGGAGGTGAAGGGCCCCAAAATCTAGTGCATAGTGACCAAGAGGTTGTATAAATAAACTCTACTTCAGAAGGTTTTGTCTAACTCAGTTAAGTCTCAACAACAGCAAACATAACACATTACAACCAAACTGTTTGATAAAAAGCCTAAACCAATCAGCAGGCCAACAAGAGAATTTTAGTGAATTGTTTGACAAAACACTAACAGAGGACAGGGACAGTGGGCTAACAAAGGACAGGGACAGTGGGTCAACAGAGGTCAAGGACAGTGGGCAGAGAAACAAGGGCAGAGCATCAAGTTTTCAGTGGTCAGACCAACAGATATTGAAGGGTTAAGCATAAAACAAAGGGTCAGTTTTGGGCAGACTTTGATTTCCCTTAATATCATCATGACAATGGGACAAGAAAATTTAGAACCCGTGGAAACAAATGATATAGGGCAAGTGAAAATTGTCTCATCAGCCAAAACTGGGAAGTGGGTTTGGGTTAATGCTAAACAATATCGGGGCATTTTAAAACGGAGACTAACTCGTCTAAAATGGGAGTAGACAACGAAAAAAAGGTCTCAAAGGGAAAGTACTCAGGTCCTTCGCAAGAAACAACATTCAAACAAGTCATTTTTGCAAGCATGTGGCAACAAGCCCAAAGGAAAAGAAAAAGTCATTTATGATTATGTCTTATATAGTCCCACATCCACACCTCTCACTTGGTCATCTGACCTTTATGTGAAAGAACTGTTAAAGGTAAAAGAGAGGTTGGAAGTAGTAGAAGCTAAAGAGCTGGAAAGAGATTGTACAATCCATATAATAACAACTAAAAACCAGTCTTTAGCAAAAAGTAACAAAGTTCTGAAGGAGCAAGTGTCATTGCTACAGAAAGCTCTCCGAATAGGGAAAACAGAATGGCAACGCATGAAAGCGGAAGTGCAAAACATGAAGAAATTTGCAATGGAGAATACAGAGGTGTTGAATGCGAAACCATTTCAGGATAAGGGGAAAGTAGTTTCCCAAATAGACAACAATGAAGAGACGTCAAGAGAAGAGAGGAAAGGAGATTCCGCAAAACTCTCCAAAACCTAGGTTCAGGTTATTAGCAATTCTGCTAAGAGGGAAGGAGAAACAAACATTCAGGTTGACAACATGCAAGATAGAGAGAGCAAGGAAAGACAGGATAGAGCAACAAGCATAATTATTAAGGGGGTGAAAGATTATGGGAAAAATGAATGTACTCTTGACCTTGCAAGAGACTTCTTGAAAGACAAGCTCCAATGGCAAGGACAAATATGTCAAGCATGGAGAGTAGGTAAGCCTAANGGTGAGAGAGCCAGGCCCATAAAAGTCATCATGCCCAACTTGCGTGATAAAGATATCATTCTAAGTAGGAAGCAGTTCTTGAGGGGTTCTCGGTTTTTTCTAGAAGAAGACTTAACTGTAAGACAACAAGAGGAAAGGAGGGACGAAATGACAAAAGTTAGGGCAGCAAGAGATGAGGGAAAAAGAACATGGATTTATAAAGGTAAAGCTATGATAGCGTAGTTTGGACCTCCTTCCAAAATAAGGCAACAAAATGATAACAAAGAAGAGGTAGTAAAATCTTCAGCAAGAAATGAGGAAGCAAGGTCAGTATGGGCAAGCAGGGACAAAGACTCAACTGTGAGTCTTGCAGGTCAAAACAAATAGCAACCAAGTTGTACCCAGATTTCCTTAAGATTAGTTTGTTGGAACTGCAGGGGTTACCCATGGAGACGAGGACCTAGGTTAGGGCCTATTGCGGAAGATAGAGACATAAATTGCCTCATAGAAACACATGAGCATGAAGGGTGCAAGACACCTTTATTTGAAGGGCATTGGAAGATAACAGTGTGGAACAAGGCATCAGGGAATGGCAAAGGGCATGGGGGTATCATGGTATTAGTAAGAGAAAAAGAAGGTCGTTTCATTCAACTAGAAAAAGAAGACCCAAATAAGCAATTTGTCTGGCTTAAAATATCAGAAAATGGAAATCACATCAGAATTGCAG
>ML800917.1:198574-209654 GCA_009831015.1 Picea engelmannii | reverse complement strand
ATTTGTAATGGTTTGACTAGATGGGAAAAGTCTGGTAATTTCACTTGCAATACTTACAATGGAGCAAGTGTAGTAGATTATGCAATTTGCTCGCATAGTTTGTGTGGGAAAATGGAGGAAGTGTTGATTGGAGATCAAATTTGAGACTTAAAATCAGATCACAAGCCAATTTATTTAAGTTTCTCTTGGACCGGAGAGAAGCAATTAGGGTAAAAAACTCAGTGTGTTCAACAAAATCCCCCAAATGGCAAAATTCTTTTGACTCCAAAGAATTGTAATACCTTCAAAAAAACATTAGAGAGGCTCCTCGAAAAGGAGGAAATCTCATTTCATGGCCTTCGTAGTCACGGATTAACACATTTAATTCAAAGCGCACTCGCTGAGTGCAAAAGAGCAAAAATTAAGAAGTTTGAAACAAATTGTTTTCCGGTTAATGCTTGGTTTGACGAGGAATGCAAAAAGGCAAGGAGAAGGTGGAAGGAATCAGACAAGGATAACGTAAAGCTCAAAGCTTACAAGCAGATAGTAAGAAAGAAAAAGGTTGATTTCATGGTTTCGAGGAGAGAAGAACTAATATTCCTTGGGAAAAATAACCCCAAACTATTATGGAAGGAGCTCCAACCGAAAAAGGTGCAAATTGAAAACAACATTATAGCTTCTGAATGGTTCGACTATGCAAGACAACCTTATGAGCAGGATCCCAAGGTTGACCCTCCTCCCTTGGTCAACACAAACACAAAACTCTTCACGGTGCAAGAGGTAGAGATGGGTATCAAGAGGTTGGGTGCTAGAAAAGCAAAAGACTTGGATGAACTCCAAGCAGAGTATCTAAAGTGCGGCTTAAAATTCTTCCACCTCACATCACAAAAAATTTCAACAACATCATACAGCAAGGGTTCCCCACAGATTGGACAACTAGTATGGAAATACCTCTTTTCAAGAGTGGTAACATCAATAATCCCTCCAATTATAGAACCATAATGATAAACCCCTTGTTTGCAAAGTTATTTGGAAGCATGTTAGAAAAGAAAATCAGCAAGTGGGCAGAAGAAAGAGATAAACGTGCTAAAGGGAAAGCATGTTTTAGACCCAAACATTCCACAGTTGATCATTGCATAGCTTTAAGGCACATCATTGAAAAAGTTTGGATAAAAAAGGAAGAAGATTTTTGTTGCTTTGTTGATTTCAGAAAAGCCTTTGACACAGTTCCTAGGGATAAGCTTTGGGGCAGAATGGAAAAACTCGAGGTTCCCAGGCATTTGAGAGCAGTTGTGCATAGGCTGTATGAAGAGGTAAAAGTCAAAATTAGAACTTCAGCAAGCATTTCTAAAAGTTTTAGAAGCGATATCAGGGTCAAGCAAGGTTGCCCATTGTCTCCTACCCTTTTTGGGTTATATATTGACAAGCTTGAAGAGTGCCTAAATTCGCAAGGGGGTGACGGTATCCATTTGGGCAAGTTCGTTATAAGGCTTCTTTTGTACGCAGATGACCTTATATTGATTGCTAAATCGGCTCGTGGTTTGCAAGAGCACTTATGTTCCCTTGAGCATTTTTGTGGAAGGGTGGGGATGCAAGTCAATATCAGTAAAACGAAAGTAATGGTTTTCTCTAACAAAAGAAAGCATAACCAGCATAAGTTCTACTTTGAAGGCAACATTCTGGAAGAAGTTGCAGACTGCAAATACCTCGGAATTGACTTCAACAGAAATTTAAATTGGGATGGTTGTAGAAAGAAAAGAACTTTAGGGGGTTGGAAAGCATTTTATGCTTTTCAAAACATTTGTAGAGAGGCAGAACTGTGGGACTGGAAAACCACTCTAACTCTTTTTGGGCTTCTAATGATTCCGATGATTCTCTACGGTTGTGAACTGTGGGCCAGCAGCACAACCGAGATACAGTGGAAACAAATTGAGAAAATTCAGAAGCGTTTGATTACAAACAAATTCAAAATTAAAAGTGCAATTCCTTATACTATCCTGTTAAGTGAAACAGGGGTTGCTCCTATTGAAGCAATTGCTATGGTGCGAGTCATAAGGTATTTAAAAAAAATTGAGCAAATGGAAGACGATAGATGGCCTAAGGTTGTGTTTAGTGACAGATTGTGCAAAAGAAAGAAGACTTGGATGCGGCAAAATAACAAATGGTTTAGTAAATGGGGCATTTGCTTGAGCATGTGTCCTACAAACAGTAAGGAGATAAAAACTTTTGTTATGGATAAGTTCCACAAACATACTTGGGAGAAAGAGCTAGGGAGAAAGAAGAAGTACTACATTGAAGAGTTTAACCCCACTCATAACCATCAACAAAAGGCATACATAGGGGCCAATATTTCTTGGAGATCTAAAATTCTTATTACTCAATTAAGGACTAATTCTCATCAACTCCAATGTGAAACAGGGCGCTGGAAAAGGCCAAAAGAAAGGTGGGAGGAAAGAGTATGTATTTTGTGCTCTTCCGAAAAAGTGGAAACAGAAAAACATTTCATTTTTGAATGTGGGGCCTTAAAAGACAGCAGGGAAAATTATGCAGGTATTCTAGCAGCTAGTTCTTGGGATAATCTATTCAGCGAAGAGTTTGTCGAGAAGCTAGGAGCGGTTATTGTAAAACTTCACAGGAAAAGGGCCAAATACAAAAGCCAGATGGAAAAGCAATCTGTCCCATAAGCTATTTTTAGCCTCGTGGACGTTAAAAATACTTTCTTTCTTTCTAATTGGTTGGTAACTAACCTTACGAAAATGCTCTCCCCGAAAAAGAAGTTGACGTGCAACCGTCGATCTATTCCATCGGACCACGCGAATGAAGCCTGTGCTTGGAGATGCTTAGCGTGGTTGAAGTTTGGAAAGTTTTCGCGAGCGAGAGAGAACAAAATAAAATGGAAACGTTGGACGCCGAAAATAAATGCATTGGCATGCGAAATACCTGTCGCCACGTATGAAGTAGCTTAAATTTTTTAGTACGAATTCTGCAAGATGGGTCTCCAACTTTTGATACTATATATAAAAAAAAATAAGAAATATTTATTACAATAGCATTGGGGAAGTGAAGGCAACAATAAGACTTCAAAGTTTTTGGCCAATAAAATATCAGATAAATGAGATTTAAAATTTAAAATTAATCATTATTTTTTCAAACTTTGGATAAAGGGGTGTACCATGAACTAATAGAAAGTCAAACCTAACTCAACACTATATACCATGCCTATCGGTAGGTATAATAAGAGGAGTCTCATCACCTATATCAAAATTATGAGAGTATAGAGCAATCACAACATATAGCATTTGTTTAGGTGTTCAACCCTCCCTCTAAGGTTTGTGATGATAATATTGATCCATTGTCTCTTTGTTCCATGGGGGGTGTGATGTTAATATTGATTCATTGTCTCTTTGTTCTGTGGGGTTTGTGATATTAATATTGATCCATTGTCTATTTGTTCCATGGAGGTGCTTTATTAAGCAACCCCTCCAGTGGGTTGAAGAGACATCATGAATCCAACAATTTAAAAATGGAATGGAAACAATGTCTCTACCCACTTAACTCATGCAAGATATCTAAAGTCAACATCAAGTAGATTAACTACAAATTCATTAGCAAATTAGAAAGAAATTTGAAAGAAACATGGGGAAAAAATGTAACTATGTTGTTTCTTCAAGTCTGCAATTCAACCATTTAGAAGCACAACAATCATCTTGTGGAAGTGTAAAAGTAGCCAAGTCAAAAACTAACCTTGGCTCGATCACTATACACTTTGACTTAAACAAAGGGTTACAAAAAATTACTATGAAAACTATCTTATGTGTTGGAAGGAGTCAAATCTTTTATGTCCATCTTCCAGTAATGAATGCATTTTTTATATATGTACCAATTTTTAACACGAGAATATGAAATTTAAGGTTTTCATTTATCCAAAAAAAACATATTTCTATATTATAGAGTGTAAAATTGAGTAATGGATATTTTGGCATCTAAATAATAGGAGAAATAGCAAGTGTGTTGCAAAGGTAGAAAAAAATCCAAAACAAAGTTTGTGGTGTCTAGAAACATTGGTATGGCATTGCATAGTACAAAAACATAATCAATCCATATACCATTTATATATACACTTGTGTGAATAATGTGTGTCCTTAAAATAGGGTTCATTCGGTCAACTTTGATCACCCAAAGTGGCCCCAATGTAGTTAGACAATTCCATGTTTCTTCACCTTTTTGTGCCTAGACAACTCAATTTGACTTGGTAGGGACCACATGGTCGACATAAATTGACTAGTTTGTTGGTCCTTATTCGATTTCAATTCTTGGTCGAAATCTCTCACTGAGGTTAGTTGATTTAGAGTTTTGACTTTTCCAAGTTGGATTTGTAGATTTTAACCTTGTATAATATTTACTACAAACAGATTTTCAGTAAAAGAACAGAAAATATACAATGGCAAATACAAACATTACACAAAGATTTTCCCCTGGAAACCCAAACCGGGAAAACCAACATATTCTATATTCATTCATAGTGTTACATTGTTTACAATACAATATACATATAAGAGCCAGCGGTATCCAAAACCCTAACTCAATGACCTGGATTAGTCAACAACCCAAATTCCTTAACTGGAAATAGAAAACCATCGGCAAAAACCATGTGTTGAAAAACCGCCCAAAAATGCAACATGTTTCCTGAGGCAAAAAAAAATTATTGGGGCACTGCCCCCCTCAAACCCCCCTGCGCGCCCAATGCAACGCAGACACTACTACTCATGCAAAGAATATAACACATACCCAACATTCTCCCACTTGTTGTTTTCTTTGCATACAGGGGGTTACAAGGTTACATAATCAACAATCTAGGGCAGCAATGCCCATGGATCCTCTACACCAAGAGAACTTCTCAATGCTCACATATTTTGTTAATGAATCTGCAACATTCTTCAAAGTGTCCACCTTCAGTAGCAATACTTTCTTTTCTTCAACCATGTCTCTCACAAAGTGATATTGAATATCAATATGCTTTGTCTTTGAATGATAAGTCGGGTTCTTTGCCAGAAAAATTGCACTTTGACTGTCACAATCTATACTTACAGCTTGTTGTACCAACCCAATACCTGAACACAATCTTTGTAACCATACTGCTTCCTTACTTGCATGAGTGGTTGCCATGTATTCAACTTATGTAGTTGAAAGTGCCACTACAGCCTGTCTTTTGCTCATCCAACTTATTGCTCCTCCAAACAGGTTAAACACATACCCACTTTTAGATCTCCTATGATCCAGATCTCCAGCCCAATATGCATCCACAAAGCCATGTATATCCACCACTCTATCCAATCCCAGTCTTCCTTGGTAGCACAATCCATAGCTAATAGTGCCACGCAAATACCTGAAAACCCTTTGTACTGTTGTCCAATGCTCCTTCCCTGTTTTTGACATATACCTGCTCAAAACTCCCACTGCATGTGCAATGTTTGGTATAGTACAGACCATTGCATACATCAAACCGCCAACTGCACTCACATATGGAACACGAGACATGTCCTCCTCCTCTTCCTGTGTCTTGGGACATTGATCCGCAGACAACTTTACACCAACAGGAATAGGAACCTTGATCGATTTACATTCCTGCATGTTAAACCTTTGCAATATTGTCTCGACACATTTTCTCTCATTTAACCAGAGTTTCCTCTTTTTCCGATCTCTTTTAATTTCCATGCCCAAAATTAAATTTGAAGCATCGAGATCCTTCATGTCAAATTTAGAGGACAACTGAGTTTTCACATCCTGGATAATCTCCTTATTGTTTCCTATCAACAACATGTCATCCACATACAAGACCAAATAAATCAAATGATCACTAATTAATTTAAAATACACATAGTGATCCTCTTTGCTTCTTGTGAAGCCAAGTCCCAGCATATAAGTATCAAATTTTTGATACCACATCCTTGGTGATTGTTTTAAACCATAAAGGGATTTTTTCAGCTTGCATACCAGTTCCTTCTTTCCCTTCACAGCATAACCTCCTGGTTGCTTCATATAGATTTATTCTTCCAGATCCCTATGTAGGAATGTTGTCTTCACATCCATCTGTTCTACTTCAAAATCAAATGCAGTAGCAATAGATAACATAAATCTTATAGAGTTTAACTTGGCAACAGGAGAAAAAATCTCATCAAAATCAATTCTCTCAAACTGGGAATAACCCTTTGCTACTAACCGAGCTTTGTATTTCTCCACTTTTCCTTCTGTATTCAGCTTCTTTTTAAATACCCATTTACTTCCATTGGGATTTCTTCCAGTCGACAACTCCACTAGATCGCAAGCGTCATTCTTATCCAAAGATGTCATTTCCATGGCCCTTTTCTAGAGATTTCCATCCTCTGAATCCACTGCCTCCCTAACAGTTCTAGGATCATCATCAGTAATAGACAAAGCAAAATTTGAATGGAAATCAGATGGAGTATACCTTTCTGATAGCCTTCTTTCTCGAACCGATCTCCTCAATACTGGAGTATGAGGATCTTCTTCTTCTGATTCCTGTTCTTCAGTAGAGTCTGACCCATCATCCTTTAAATCAAACTCTATTTTCTCTGGTTCTTCCTTACTTGGCAGGACTTCATGTTTAACAACATCCTTCATTTCTCTAAATACCACATCTCGGCTATACACTACCTTCTCAGTTTCTAGGTTCCAAAGCTTATAACCTTTGAGACCATCTTTATATCCAATAAAGATAGACTTTTAAGCCTTCTTATCTAGCTTACTCTTGTTTTCCTTTGGAACATGAACATATGCATCACAACCAAATACCTTGAGATGTGTGAGAGAAGTTTTCTTACCAATCCATACCTCTTATGGAGTCTTGTCATCCAACGCTGATGAGGGTGATTTGTTGACCAGGTAACATGTAATACCCATTGCCTCTACCCAGAATTCTTGTCCTAACCCAACACCATTGAGCATGCACCTTGCTTTTTCCATCAACGTCATGTTCATCCTTTGTGCAGCTCTATTTTGCTGAGGTGTATATGGAGTAGTCTTGTGCCTTGCTATATCACACTTCTTGCACAATTCTTCAAATTCTTTCCCACAAAACTCTCTGCCATTATCTGTCCTCGGCACCTTAATTCTTTTCTTTGTTTGATTCTCAACAAGAGCCTTAAACTCTTTAAACCTGTCAAAGACTTCAGATTTATTCTTGAGGAAATATATCCAAGTATTCCTCCATAAGTCATCTATAAATGAGACATAGTACACAAATTTTCCCAATGATGGAACCGATACAGGTCCAAAAACATCCTCGTGAACTAGTTGTAAAATTCCTTCTGCCCTTGTTGCACTAGAAGGGAATCTTACCCGATTCTACTTCCCATATACAAAATGTCCACAGAAATCAAAATCCAAAGAACAGTTAGACATACCTTCAACCATACCTTTACTGTGTAGTAGTCGAAGACCCTTCTCTCCGAGATGCCCCTGTCTTTGATGCCACAACATAACCTTTTCTCTAGAGACTGTAGGAGTTCTTTCTTCTTCAACTCCAATATCAGGAATAATGGAACTATTACACCCATCACTAATAGTGCTTCCTTGCAGCTTATACAGAGTTCCAAACCGAACTCCCTTCAACAACACCATTGCTCCTCGAACCATCCTACATGTTTCCTTTTTCAAATATTTTTTTTACCCCTACATCGTCCATTTTGCTTACAAAAATCAAATTTCAGGCCAAACCTTGGATGTGCAGAACACCAAGCAATGTTCTAATCCCTCCATCTATAAGCCTCAACTTGAATTTTCCTCATCCTATGGAGTATACCTTTCCGACAACCTTCTTTCTCGAATCGGTCTCCTCAATACTGGAGTATGAGGATCTTCTTCTTCTGATTCATGTTGTTCTGTAGAGTCTGACTCATCATCCTTTAAATCAAAATCTATTTTCTCTGGTTCTTCCTTACTTAGTAGGAATTCATGTTTAACAACATCCTTCATTTCTCTAAATACCACATCTCGGCTATACACTACCTTCTCATTTTTTGGGTTCCAAAGCTTATAACCTTTGAGACCATCTTTATATCCAATAAAGATACACTTTTCAGACTTCTTATCTAGCTTACTCTTGTTTTCCTTTGGAACATGAACATATGCATCACAGCCAAATACCTTGAGATGTGTGAGAGAAGGTTTCTTACCAGTCCATACCTCTTGTGGAGTCTTGTCATCCAACACTGATGAGGGTGATCTGTTGACCAGGTAACATGCAGTACCCAATGCCTCTGCCCATAATTCTTGTCCTAACCCGACACCACTGAGCATGCACCTTGCTTTTTCCACCAGCGTCCTGTTCATCCTTTTCGCAACTCCATTTTGCTGAGATGTATATGGAGTAGAATTCTTCCTTGCTATTCCGCACTTCTTACAATATTCTTCAAATTCATTCCCACAGAATTCTCTTCCATTATCTGTCCTCAACACCTTAATTCCTTTCTCTATTTGATTCTCAACAAGGGCGTTAAACTCTTTAAACCTATCAAAGACTTCAGATTTCTTCCTGAGGAAATATATTGAAGTATTCCTCAAGAAGTCATCTATAAATGAGACATAATACATAGATTTTCTTAATTATGGGACCGATATAGGTCCAAAAGCATCACCATGAACTAGTTGTAAAATTCCTTCTGCCCTCGTTGCACTAGAAGGGAATCTTACCTGATTCTGCTTCCCATATACACAATGTTCACATAAATCAAAATCCAGAGAGTAGTTAGACATACCATCAACCATACCTTTACCATGTAGTATTCGAAGACCCTTCTCTCCGATATGCCCCAGTCTTTGATGCCACAGCATAACCTTTTCTCCAGAGACTATAGGAGTTATTTCTTCTTCAACTCCAATATTAGGAATAATGGAACTATTACACCCATCACTAACAGTTCTTCCTTGTAGCTTATACAAGGTTCCAAACCAAACTCCCTTCAACAACACCATTGCTCCTCGAACCATCCTACATGTTTCCTTTTCAAATATTTTTTTTACCCTTTGCATCGTCCATTTTGCGTACATAAATCAAATTTCTGGCCAAACCTGGGATGTGCAGAACACCAGGCAATGTTCTAATCCTTCCATCTATGAGCCTCAACTTTACTTTTCCTTGTCCTATGGAGTATACCTTTCCAATAGCCTTCTTTCTCGAACCGATCTCCTCAATACTAGAGTATGAGGATCTTCTTCTTCTGATTCTTGTTCTTCTGTATAATCTGACTCATCATCCTTTAAATCAAACTCGATTTTCTCTGGTTCTTCCTTACTTGGTAGGACTTCATGTTTAACAACATCCTTCATTTCTATAAATACCACATCTCGGCTATACACTACCTTCTCATTTTATGGGTTCCAAAGCTAATAACCTTTGAGACGATCTTTATATCCAATAAAGATACACTTTTCATCCTTCTTATCTAGCTTACTCTTGTTTTCCTTTAGAACAAGAACATATGCATCACAACCAAATACATTGAGATGTGTGAGAGAAGGTTTCTTACCAGTCCATACCTCTTGTGGAGTCTTGTCATCCAACGCTGATGAGGGTGATTTGTTGACCAGGTAACATGCAGTACCCACTGCCTTTGCCCAGAATTCTTGTCCTAACCCAACACCACTAAGAATGCACCTTTCTTTTTCCATCAATGTCATGTTCATCCTTTGTGCAACTCCATTTTGTTGAGGTGTATATGTATTATTCTTATGCCTTTCTATACCGCACTTCTTACAGAATTCGTCAAATTCATTCCCACATAACTCTCTGCCATTATCTGTCCTTGACACCTTAATTCCTTTCTCTGTTTGATTCTCAACAAGAGCCTTAAACTCTTTAAACCTATCAAAGACTTCAGATTTCTTCCTGAGGAAATATATCCAAGTATTCCTCGAGAAGTCATCTATAAATGAGACATAGTACACAGATTTTCGCAATGATGGGATAGATACAGGTCCAAAAACATCACCGTGAACTAGCTTTAAAATTCCTTCTTCCCTCGTTGCACCAGAAGGGAATCTCACCCGATTATGCTTCCCATATACACAATGTTCACATAAATCAAAATCTAGAGAGCAGTTAGAAATACCTTCAACCATACCTTTACCATGTAGTAGTCGAAGACCCTTTTCTCTGATATGACCCAGTCTTTGATGCCACATCATAACCTTTTCTCCAGAGACTGTAGGAGTTCTTTCTTCTTCAACTCCAATATCAAGAATAATGGAACTATTACACCCACCACTAATAGTGCTTCCTTGCAGCTTATACAAAGTTCCAAACCTAACTCCCTTCAACAACACCATTGCTCCTCGAACCATCCTACATGTTTCCTTTTCAAATATTTTTTTACCCTTGCATTGTCCATTTTGCTTACTGAAATCAAATTTCTGGCCAAACCTGGAATGTGCAGAACACTAGGCAGTGTTCTAATCCTTCCATCTATGAACCTCAACTCGACGTTTCCTCGTCCTATGATTCTGGTTGTCGAATCATCACCTAGGAAAACATTACCTCCATCATACCTTTCATATTCACAAAACCACTTCATGTGGGGAGTCATATGAAAGGATGCACCTGAGTCAACCAACCATGGCTCATGATCTGCATGTGTGCTTGAAGAAGCCAAGTACACATCCCCTCCTTCTTCCTTGGAGGTATTTTCTTTTGTAGAAGGAAATTCTTCAAATCCCTTCTTTTTCTCAACTTTGGATCTGCTTCTTGTAGTGCCCTTCTTTTCCACATCTCCAACATACCTTTACAAACTTTCCGGGAGATTTAGATCTACACTTAGACTTAGATCTCCCACTTGATAAATTAGATCTATTTCTTTCATGGGAACTGTTACACATTATTTTCGTCATCCCTATGATCGTTAATGATGTAAACCTATATATTGCCTTTAGAGGGGTCACAATGGCCTGAGTTCCTGAAGAGGGAAGGAAGAAGAACTTTTCCTGAGAAAAGAAATTGCATTTTCCTATGTAAAAACCTTATAAAAAAAGAAGTTCGCAGGTTGCTATATAGGCAGGGTGCGAGAATCACCAATTCTCGCAGGTT
>ML800917.1:165270-198524 GCA_009831015.1 Picea engelmannii | reverse complement strand
GATTAAAAAATATTACTTTTAATGTGATTAAATATATACGCTCTCAATTTATTAAAAAAATTCTACACATTGTCTTCCGTATGTGTTATCTTGAAGTCATTGAACTCCTCCTCCATGTAATCGCTAAAACAGTTTTACCGTAAACTTCTCAATTTTTTTGGAATGAAGTGGTTTGAACTGCAAGAAGTAAACTCAAGGAGCGGAGGGAATTGAACCATAGTGGTTGTTTTATAAAAGCAAAAGAATAATTCATATATTTATAAATAAAAAATAGATATGTGTTATTAAAAGATATTTCCAAATTGATTATAAATATATATAAAAAAATTATATATATATATAACATAGTCATAAATATATATATAACATAGTCATAATAATTTTTTAATTTTAAAATATAGTAAATAAATAAATATTATGTAGTAATTTTTAGATATTTACATTTTATTATTTAATTATTACATATAGATTTTTATTTTCTATATATTTATTTATTTAATCCAATGTTACAAGAAAGTTATATATTATTGGAACAAGGCTGCTTGGCAGCAAATACATGCCGATTTTATTATTTAATTATTACATATAGATTTTTATTTTCTATATATTTATTTATTTAATCCAATGTTACAAGAAAGTTATATATTATTGGAACAAGGCTGCTTGGCAGCAAATACATGCCGTTGTTGCAAAATCATTAAATAAGATAAAAAATTGAAATCATTTTGATTATTAGCTTGTATATCTTTCTATTCATTAAAAAGATAATTAATAAATTGATAATAATAAAATTATAAATATTTATTTTGGAATAGATAATTAATAAATTAATAATAATAAAATTGTAAATATTTATCCTAACTTTTGTAAATATTTATAAATTAATCATTCGATTATTAGCTAGACTAACTTTGTTTTAATAAATTAATAATAATAAAATTGTAAATATCTATCTCTTAAATTTAGCATTTTCTTATTAAATCAGTTACATAATAAAATAAAATTAGAAATTTTTTGAATTTAACAGTTATTGACAAAGTACAAGTGACCCGAATCCATTCCAGGGACAAAGAATTAATGTTCACCATCACCAAATGCAAACACGCTTGCATTTATCTCCCATATTTCTAGGCCGCAGTATGAACAATCAGAGGTTGGTTTTAATAACCAATCACATTTCCGAAAAAAAAACTTTTAAATAATTGTAAAAAATAAAAAAATCAACTTACATAGTTAAACATTTGAAAAAGACAAAGATTGTTTTGGTTTGCATTTATTTTCTGTCTCCGTCTAAGCAATAAGAGGTTGGTTTTAATAACCAAACCTATTGCCGAAAAAGAAATTTTAAAAATATTGAAAAATTAATCCATGAACACCTATTAACTTCAATAAGTTGACACGTGTCATCCACCTGGCCAACCCAAGGCGTAACTAACCTTACGAAAATGCTCTCCCCGGAAAAGAAGCTGACGTGCAACCATCGATCTATTCGATCAGACGGCGCGAATGAAGCCTATGCTTGGAGAAGCTTAGCGTGGTTGAAGTTTGGAAAGTTTCCGCGAGCGAGAGAGAACAAAATAAAATGCAAACGTTGGACACCGAAAATAAACGCATTGGCATGCGAAATACCTGTCGCCACGTATGAAGTAGCTTAAATTTTTTTAGTACGAATTCTGCAAGATGGGCCCCCAACTTTTGATAGTATACATAAAAAAAAATAAGAAATATTTATTACAATAGCATCGGGGGGAAGTGAAGGCAGCAATAAAACTTCAAAGTTTTTGGCCAATAAAATATCAGATAAATGAGATTTAAAATTTTAAATTAACCATTATTTTTTAAAACTTTGGATAAAGGGGTGTATATTTTATGGTCAACCATGAACTAATAGAAAGTCAAACCTAACTCAACACTATATACCATGCCTATTGGCAGGTATAATAAGAGGAGTCTCATCACCTATATCAAAATTATGATAGTATAGAGCAATCACAACATATAGCATTTGTTTAGGTGTTCAACCCTCCCTCTAAGGTTTGTGATGATAATATTGATCCATTGTCTCTTTGTTCCATGGGGGGTGTGATGTTAATAATGATTCATTGTCTCTTTGTTTCGTGGGGTTTGTGATATTAATATTGATCCATTGTCTCTTTGTTCCATGGAGGTGCTTTATTAAGCAACCCCTCCAGTGGGTTGAAGAGACATCATGAATCCAACAATTTAAAAATGGAATGGAAACAATGTCTCTACCCACTTAACTCATGCAAGATATCTAAAGTCAACATCAAGTAGATTAACTACAAATTCATTAGCAAATTAGAAAGAAATTTGAAAGAAACATGGGGAAAAAATGTAACTATGTTGTTTCTTCAAGTCTGCAATTCAACCATTTAGAAGCACAACAATCATCTTGTGGAAGTGTAAAAGTAGCCAAGTCAAAAACTAACCTTGGCTCGATCACTATACACTTTGACTTAAACAAAGGGTTACAAAAAATTACTATGAAAACTATCTTATGTGTTGGAAGGAGTCAAATCTTTTATGTCCATCTTCCAGTAATGAATGCATTTTTTATATATGTACCAATTTTTAACACGAGAATATGAAATTTAAGGTTTCCATTTATCCAAAAAAACATATTTCTATATTATAGAGTGTAAAATTGAGTAATGGATATTTTGGCATCTAAATAATAGGAGAAATAGAAAGTGTGTTGCAAAGGTAGAAAAAAATCCAAAACAAAGTTGGTGGTGTCTAGAAACATTGGTATGACATTGCATAGTACAAAAACATAATCAATCCATATACCATTTATATATAGTAATAATAATAATAATAATCTATTTTTAAGGTCACGGCCAAGCCAACACACCAAATTGGTGTATGAGACCCCCTTGTTTGTGGGACAAGGGACCCCCCTCCGCCCAACGATTTGACTAGTAAAGTCTACGAAGGTATACATACCCTACCCCCCTCTGGATTTGAACCTGTGACCTCTTAAGAGGAAACACGTGTTCTTAACCATTATACACTTGTGTGCATAATGTGTGTCCTTAAAATAGGGTTCATTCGGTCAACTTTGATCACCCAAAGTGGCCCCAATGTAGTTAGACAATTCCATGTTTCTTCACCTTTTTGTGCCTAGACAACTCAATTTGACTTGGTAGGGACCACATGGTCGACATAAATTGACTAGTTTGTTGGTCCTTATTCGATTTCAATTGTTGGTCAGAATCTCTCACTGAGGTTAGTTGATTTAGAGTTTTGACTTTTCCAAGTTGGATTTGTAGATTTTAATCTTGTACAATATTTACTGCAAACATATTTTCAATAAAAGAACATAAAAGATACAATGGCAAATACAAACATTACACAAATATTTTCCCCTGGAAACCCAAACCGGGAAAACCAACATATTCTATATTTATTCATAGTGTTACATTGTTTACAATACAATATACATATAGGAGCCAGCGGTATCCAAAACCCTAACTCAATGACCTGGATTAGTCAACAACCCAAATCCCTTAATCGGAAATAGAAAACCATCTGCAAAAACTATGTGTTGAAAAACCACCCAAAAATGTGACATGTTTCTTGAGGCAAAAAAAAATTATTGGGGGCGCTGCCCCCCTCAAACCCCCCTGCGCACCCAGTGCAACGCAGACACTACTACTCGTGCAAAGAATATAACACATACCCAACATTCTCCCACTTGTTGTTTTCTTTGCATACAGGGGGTTACAAGGTTACATAATCAACAATCTAGGGCAACAATGCCCATGGATCCTCTACACCAAGAGAACTTCTCAGTGCTCACATATTTTGTTAATGAATCTGCAACATTCTTCAAAGTGTCCACCTTCACTAGCAATACTTTCTTTTCTTCAACCATGTCTCTCACAAAATGATATTGAATATCAATATGCTTTGTCTTTGAATGATAAGTCGGGTTCTTTGCCAGAAAAATTGCACTTTGACTGTTACAATCTATACTTACAGCTTGTTGTACCAACCCAATACCTGAACACAATCTTTGTAACCATATTGCTTCCTTACTTGCATGAGTGGTTGCCATGTATTCAGCTTATGTAGTTGAAAGTGCCACTACAGCCTATCTTTTGCTCATCCAACTTATTGCTCCTCCAAATAGGTTAAACACATACCCACTTGTAGATCTCCCATGATCCAGATCTCCAACCCAGTCTGCATCCACAAAGCCATGTATATCCACCACTCTGTCCAATCCCGGTCTTCCTTGGTAGCACAATCCATAGCTAGCAGTGCCACGCAAATACCTGAAAACCCTTTTTACTGTTGTCCAATGCTCCTTCCCTAGTTTTGACATATACCTGCTCAAAACTCCCACTACCTGTGCAATGCCCGATCTAGTACAGAGCATTGCATACATCAAACTGCCAACTGCACTCACATATGGAACACGAGACATGTCCTCCTCCTCTTCCTGTGTCTTGGGACACTGATCCGCAGACAACTTTACACCAACAGGAATAGGAACCTTGATTGATTTGCATTCCTGCATATTAAACCTCTACAATATTGTCTCGATGCATTTTCTCTTATTTAACCAAAGTTTCTTCTTTTTCCGATCTCTTTTAATTTCCATGCCCAAAATTAAATTTGAAGCATCGAGATCCTTCATGTCAAATTTAGAGGACAACTGAGTTTTCACATCCTGGATAATCTCCTTGTTGTTTCCTAACAACAACATGTCATCCACATACAAGACCAAATAAATCAAATGATCACCAATTAATTTAAAATACACATAGTGATCCTCTTTGCTTCTTGTGAAGCCAAGTCCCAGCATATAAGTATCAAATTTTTGATACCACATCCTTAGTGATTGTTTTAAACCATAAAGAGATTTTTTCAGCTTGCATACCAGTTCCTTCTTTCCCTTCACAGCATAACCTTCTGGTTGCTTCATATAGATTTCTTCTTCCAGATCCCTATGTAGGAATGTTGTCTTCACATCCATATGTTCTACTTCAAAATCAAATGCAGCAACAATAGATAACAAAAATCTTATAGAGGTTAACTTGGCAACAGGAAAAAAAATCTCATCAAAATCAATTCTCTCAACCTGGGAATAACCCTTTGCTACTAACCGAGCTTTTTATTTCTCCACTTTTCCTTCTGTATTCAGCTTCTTTTTAAATACCCATTTACTGCCAATGGGATTTCTTCCAGTCGACAACTCCACTAGATCGCAAGCCTCATTCTTATCCAAAGATGTCATTTCCATGGCCCTTTTCCAGAGATTTCCATACTCTGAATCCACTGCCTCCCTGACAGTTCTAGGATCATCATCAGTAATAGACAAAGCAAAATTTGAATGGAAATCAGATGGAGTATACCTTTCCAATAGCCTTCTTTCTCGAACCGATCACCTGTTCTTCTGTAGAGTCTGACTCATCATCCTTTAAATCAAACTCTATTTTCTCTGGTTCTTCCTTACTTGGTAGGACTTCATGTTTAACAACATCCTTCATTTCTCTAAATACCACATCTCGGCTATACACTACCTTCTCAGTTTCTGGGTTCCAAAGCTTATAACCTTTGAGACCATCTTTATATCCAATAAAGATAGACTTTTAAGCCTTCTTATCTAGCTTACTCTTGTTTTCCTTTGGAACATGAACATATGCATCATAGCCAAATACCTTGAGATGTGTGAGAGAAGGTTTCTTACCAGTCCATACCTCTTGTGGATTCTTGTCATCCAACGCTTATGAGGGTGATTTGTTGACTAGGTAACATGCAGTACCCATTGCCTCTACCTAGAATTATTGTCCTAACCCAACACCATTGAGCATGCACCTTGCTTTTTCCATCAACGTCATGTTCATCCTTTGTGCAACTCCATTTTGTTGAGGTGTATATGGAGTAGTCTTATGCCTTGCTATATTTCACTTCTTATACAATTCTTCAAATTCATTCCCACAGAACTCTCTGCCATTATCTGTCCTCGGCACCTTAATTCCTTTCTTTGTTTGATTCTCAACAAGAGCCTTAAACTCTTTAAACCTGTCAACGACTTCAGATTTCTTCTTGAGGAAATATATCCAAGTATTCCTCAAGAAGTCATCTATAAATGAGACATAGTACACAGATTTTCCCAATGATGGAACCGATACAAGTCCAAAAACATCACCGTGAACTAGTTGTAAAATTCATTCTGCCCTCGTTGCACCAGAAGGGAATCTTACCCGATTCTACTTCCCATATACAAAATGTTCACAGAAATCAAAATCCAAAGAACAGTTAGACATACCTTCAACCATACCTTTACCGTGTAGTAGTCGAAGACCCTTCTCTCTGATATGCCCCTATCTTTGATGCCACAACATAACCTTTTCTCCAAAGACTATAGGAGTTCTTTCTTCTTCAACTCCAATATCAGGAATAATGGAACTATTACACCCATCATTAATAGTGCTTCCTTGCAGCTTATACAGAGTTCCAAACAAAATTCCATTCAACAACACCATTGCTCCTCGAACCATCCTACATGTTTCCTTTTTCAAATATTTTTTTCACCCCTGCATCGTCCATTTTGCTTACAAAAATCAAATTTCAGGCCAAACCTGGGATGTGCAGAACACCAGGTAGTGTTCTAATCCCTCCATCTATGAGCCTCAACTTGACTTTTCCTTGTCCTATGGTGTATACCTTTCCGACAACCTTCTTTCTCGAACCGATCTCCTCAATACTGGAGTATGAGGATCTTCTTCTTCTGATTCATGTTCTTCTGTAGAGTCTGACTCATCATCCTTTAAATCAGAGTCTATTTTCTCTGGTTCTTCCTTACTTCGTAGGAATTCATGTTCAACAACATCCTTCATTTCTCTAAATACCACATCTCGGCTATACACTACCTTCTCATTTTTTGGGTTCCAAAGCTTATAACCTTTGAGACCATCTTTATATCCAATAAAGATACACTTTTCAGCCTTCTTATCTAGCTTACTCTTGTTTTCCTTTGGAACATGAACATATGCATCACAACCAAATACCTTGAGATGTGTGAGAGAAGGTTGCTTACCAGTCCATACCTCTTGTGGAGCCTTGTCATCCAACACTGACGAGGGTGATCTGTTGACCAGGTAACATGCAGTACCCACTGCCTCTGCCCATAATTCTTGTCCTAACCCGACACCACTGAGCATGCACCTTGCTTTTTCCACCAGAGTCATGTTCATCCTTTTTTCAACTCCATTTTGATGAGATGTATATGGAGTAGTCTTCTGCCTTGCTATACCGCACTTCTTATAGTATTCTTCAAATTCATTCCCACAAAACTCTGCCATTATCTGTCCTCAACACCTTAATTCCTTTCTCTGTTTGATTCTCAACAAGAGCGTTAAACTCTTTAAAACTATCAAAGACTTCAGATTTCTTCCTGAGGAAATATATCCAAGTATTCATCAAGAAGTCATCTATAAATGAGACATAGTACACAGATTTTCCCAATGATGGGATCGATACAGGTCCAAAAGCATCACCGTGAACTAACTATAAAATTCCTTCTGCCCTCGTTGCACTAGAAGGGAATCTTACTCGATTCTGCTTCCCATATACACAATGTTCACATAAATCAAAATCCAGAGGACAATTAGACATACCATCAACCATACATTTACCATGTAGTAGTCGAAGACCCTTCTCTCCGTTATGCCCCAGTCTTTGATGCCACAGCATAACCTTTTCTCCAGAGACTATAGGAGTTCTTTCTTCTTCAACTCCAATATCAGGAATAATGGAACTATTACACCCATCACTAACAGTTCTTCCTTGCAGCTTATACAAGGTTCCAAACCAAACTCCCTTCAACAACACCATTGCTCCTCGAACCATCCTACATGTTTCCTTTTCAAATATTTTTTTTACCCCTTGCATCGTCCATTTTTCTTACATAAATCAAATTTCAGGCCAAACCAGGGATGTGCAGAACACCAGGCAATGTTCTAATCCTTCCATCTATGAGCCTCAACTTGACTTTTCCTTGTTCTATGGAGTATACCTTTCCAATAACCTTCTTTCTCGAACCAATCTCCTCAATATTGGAGTATGAGGATTTTCTTCTTCTGATTCTTGTTCTTCTATATAATCTGACTCATCATCCTTTAAATCAAACTCTATTTTATCCGGTTCTTCCTTACTTGGTAGGACTTCATGTTTAACAACATCCTTCATTTCTATAAATACCACATCTCGGTTATACACTACCTTCTCATTTTATGGGTTCGAAAGCTAATAACCTTTGATACCATCTTTATATCCAATAAAGATACACTTTTCAGCCTTCTTATCTAGCTTACTCTTGTTTTCCTTTGGAACATGAACATATGCATCACAACCAAATACCTTGAGATGTGTGAGAGAAGGTTTCTTACAAGTCCATACCTCTTGTGGAGTCTTGTCATCCAACGTTGATGAGGGTGATCTGTTGACCAGGTATCATGCAGTACCCACTGCCTCTGCCCAAAATTCTTGTCCTAACCCGACACCACTGAGCATGCACCTTTCTTTTTCCATCAATGTCATGTTCATCATTTGTGAAACTCCATTTTGTTGAGGTGTATATGGATTAGTCTTATGCCTTGCTATACCGCACTTCTTACAGAAATCGTCAAATTCATTCCCACATAACTCTCTGCCATTATTTGTCCTCGGAACCTTAATTCCTTTCTCTGTTTGATTCTCAACAAGATCCTTAAACTCTTTAAACCTATCAAAGACTTCAGATTTCTTCCTGAGGAAATATATCCAAGTATTCCTCGAGAAGTCATCTATAAATGAGACATAGTACACAGATTTTCCCAATGATGGGATCGATACAGGTCCAAAAACATCACCGTGAACTAGCTTTAAAATTCCCTCTGCCCTCATTGCACCAAAAGGGAATCTCACCCGATTCTGCTTCCCATATACACAATGTTCACAGAAATCAAAATCCAGAGAGCAGTTAAACATACCTTCAACCATACCTTTACCATGTAGTAGTCGAAGACCCTTTTCTCCGATATGCCCCAGTCTTTGATGCCACATCATAACCTTTTCTCCAGAGACTGTAGGAGTTCTTTCTTCTTCAACTCCAATATCAAGAATAATGGAACTATTACACCCATCACTAATAGTGCTTCCTTGTAGCTTATACAGAGTTCCAAACTGAACTCCCTTCAACAACACCATTGCTCCTCGAACCATCCTACATGTTTCCTTTTCAAATATTTTTTTTACCCTTGCATCGTCCATTTTGCTTACAAAAATCAAATTTCTGGCCAAACCTGGAATGTGCAGAACACTAGGCAGTGTTCTAATCCTTCCATCTATGAGCCTCAACTCGACGTTTCCTCATCCTATGATTATGGTTGTCGAATCATCACCTAGGAAAACATTACCTCCATCATACCTTTCATATTCACAAAACCACTTCCTGTGGGGAGTCATATGAAAGGATGCACCTGAGTCAACCAACCATGTCTCATGATCTGCATGTGTTCTTGAAGAAGCCAAGTACACATCCCCTCCTTCTTCCTTGGAGGTCTTTTCTTTTGTAAAAGGAAATTCTTCAGATCCCTTCTTTTTCTCAACTTTGGATCTACACTGCTTCTTGTAGTGCCATTCTTTTCCACATCTCCAACATACCTTTACAAACTTTCCGGGAGATTTAGATCTACACTTAGACTTAGATCTCCCACTTGAGAACTTAGATCTATTTCTTTCATGGGAACGTCCTCTTGCAAATAATGTGTTTGTGCTTTGTACTTCCATATTCTTTTGTCTCATCTCCTCCGACAACAAGGATGAGACCACTTCATCAAACTTCAAGGCAATTGTATTACTACCTATGGCCACAACCAAACTATCCCACGAGTCTGGTAAAGAACACAATAAACTGATACATAACTTCATCTGAAATTTTGATCTCAATAGATACTAACTGACTTACCACAATATTGAAGGTGTTCAAATGCTCTGTCACCGAGTCTCCATCTCTCATCCTCAGGTTATAGAACTTCTTTCTCAAGAATAGTTTATTTACTAGGGACTTAGACTGATACAACTTCCCCAACTTATCCCATAAATCCTTGGCTGTAGCTTCCTCTGACACATTCAGTAATACTGAATCTGAGAGACACAGTCGGATTGTGCTCTTTTCCTTTTGATCCAACTTTTTCCAGTCATTTGTTGAAGTTCAAGTAGGTACAGTACCTGGATCTACCGCGATCCACTGATCTCTATCCGCCAACATATCTTCCATTTTGAGCTTCCACAACAAAAAAATTCTCATTAAACTTCTTGATCTTCATTTTCGAATTGCTTGCCATTTCTTTTCACCTGAAAAATCAATACCACAGATCTCCCACTGTAACAAGGGTTATCATAGTCCTGAGCCAAACCCTTGACCACAAAGGCGTCCCCCTGAAGCCAACAAAGCTATGATACCAAATGTATATTTTAACCTTGTACAATATTTACTGCAAACATATTTTCAGTAAAAGAACATAAAAGATACAATGGCAAATACAAACATTACACAGAGATTTTTCCCCTGGAAACCCAAACCGAGAAAACCAACATATTCTATATTCATTCATAATGTTACATTGTTTACAATACAATATACATATAGGATCCAACGACATCCAAAACCCTAACCCAATGACCTGGATTAGTCAATAACCCTAATTCCTTAATCAGAAATAGAAAACCATCGACAAAAACCATGTGCCGAAAAACCGCCCAAAAATGCAACACTACTACTCATGCAAAGAATATAACACATACCCAACATGATTTACACGGATTCCAACATCCCCCTTAAACATAACTTAGCAAAAATATCAACAATCTAATCATTTGTTTTGCAATAAACATGAGATATCACATTCTCATGTACCAATTGTCCAAGGTAATATGCATGAAGCTCAACATGCTTCATATCGTTGTGTGCAACAAGATTTTGAGCCATTTGTATTGCACTTTGATTGTCACGGTACATTATAGTGGATTCCATATGAGGAAACCCAAGCTCTCCCATCATGTTGTGAATCCAAGCTACCTCAACTCCAATAATCATTGCTCCTTTGTATTCAACTTCAATAGTAATCAAGGAAACAACCTATTTCCTTTTACAACACCATATAACTAGGCCAGATTCAATATAAAACACATATCCAAAAGTCAACTTTCAAATCCCCTTTACTAACCCAATTAGATTCTATAAATCTAACCAACTGATTTGAAATGTTGATGAAATACTTAATGCCAAGTTGATTCATGCATTTAATATGCCAAACAATCCTCTTTACGACCTTCGGGTGGCTCTCCTTCTAATCCTACATGAACTTTGAGACTAGACTAGTAGTAAAGGCAACATTAGGTCTTCTATGAGTCAAATAAATAAGACCTCCAACAAGTTTCATTTGTATATTGTTGAGGCCTCAATTAGATCTCCAAGTCCTTGGACTTGGTAACCCCTCTTTTTTGAACTTTATTTTGAGCTTTGTCATCGAATGTGCACTTCTTGAATTATTTTACTTGTAATGTTTTGACAAAGCTCTCATGTTTCAAAGTTTGATTTATGAATATCGTAATGCTCGCATGGTTGCTTGAGAATACTAACATATTGGCTTATCCTTTGTGCTTTGAATGTGGCCTTTCGTCATTTTGTATCATGCCTGGTGAACTTGGTTGGTTTCATTTCATGGCACCTTTATTGCTTCTGGATGAAGATTCCATTATAATTGACTTTCTCATGACTTGATATTAATTTCATTTTGAATTACGTGTTTTTGCTCTTGCATAAAATTGACATTGGACCATATGCACATTTGATTGATTATTGATTCATATGATCTCGTGGTTTGACATGCTTCAATGTTACTACTGCATATGTTGCATTACCTCGTCTCCATGGGATTGATAATAGAAAACAAGTTGTAGCCAGTAAACCTTTAACAAAAGTGTAACAAGGCAACTATCAAATCAAAAAGCAGAGTAATGAGCAAGTGGCATGTGCACAAATGAAAATGGCATAATGAAATGCAAAGGAAATATAAACAACCCATTATAACATATGGCATTGATGACATGTTCTGTCTAGTGAAGAAACATCGTAGCCAGGGATCTCACAAATCGGTATCGTCAAACTCATGGTTTTGGTGCCTTGTAGGAAACACAACGACAAGCATGGCGAGAATGGCATGCAAAGTAGCAAGGTGAAGGGAAGGTATAATCCCAAACATGAAGATATGATATCCAACCTTGTCTAAGATTATTAGACTAATAAAAAATGGATCATTATATAATTTATCATCTATTTTGGTACTTTCTTGGTGGAAAAATTGGAGCTATTGACTTTGTTGAGGGGGGTGGATTCCCTATGCTCAACAATAGGGACTAAACCCAAGGAAAATTAGACTCTTCCATGTTTGGTATTGAGTAATTCTTCGTGTTATTGGTCTAACAATCATTTGATGGGATTTAATAGTTTAATAGTTATTCGATTTCATTATTTTTCGTTATTTTATTGTTTTATATTCTAGGTATATCCATTGAAGAGAAAGAAATAAATGAAAGGTTTTGAAGAAGTATGTGCTAAGGATAACCTGTGGCAACAATGAATGAAAGTTATCCGAAGTTTTATATTCTCGAAGAAACAATTCTATTAAGACATTATTACTTATCAGATATTATCCAGGAAAACAATGAACTAATTATCAACATAAAAGAACAAACTTATAAGGTAGAACCACAAGAAATACTTCTACACTATTCCAAGTAACATAAAAGAAGATTAACTAATAAATGAAATAATCATTCACCAAAAGTATCCAAGAATTATTCAAATGCATAAGATAACTTTAACAATATTGAAATTCTTACTAGATGGCTGAAATATTTACTCAGTTGCAGAATAATCCACCATGAATAAACACACACATATTTGGTAAAACATTGCCTTGGTTCGTTCAAAGCTTCTAAATTAAGCTTCAAAATGGTTCTTAGTTGATTAATTCAAAATTTCATTAGAAATCCATCGACCTCTTTTCCTTGGTCGATCCCTCTATTTATTAAAAAAATTATTACTAAAAACAATAAATTCTACTTCATGCAAAATTGACAAAAATAAACAAAACCACATGCTAAGAAGACGCATGTGCACTTGGTGACTCATCAATTGCATGATCACCATCACACTCTACCCACTGAGCGAACAAGTCCTCATGTGTATGCATGTATGGGAATCAGTGTTGATCCATTAATGAACTGAGGGTTTCCCTCACCTCTCTAAAACAATGCATGTACTTGGCGATCTTTGGAATCAATCGCTTTAGCCTATCGATTGCTTTGGCTTCAATAACCATATACTTTCTTATTTGGTCTTGCTCCATGGTAGTGATTGCCTCGATGAGTTCCTCATATTTCCTATCATATCCCCAGAAATTAGACATCACCTCCTCCAAATCCCAAAATTCATCTGGTGACCTGAACTTATGTAGTTGAAGGTCTGTCATGGCCTCATTGATCTTTTCCCGTGATTTGAGGCACTCGATCCACCATAATTTCATTTTTCTTTTGGGTTCAATAGCTAAATGTACCTAGTATTTTTTAGCTCCATGCATTCTTATGATGCTATCATCTGTCAGAATCCTAATAATGTGATCTTCACTACCCCGACCTTCAGAATCCTCCTGACATATTCAATTTTATCCAGTGTCCTAGTTGCCATTTCACTCCACTTAAGCATTTATTTATGTGACGCATTGCATAACAAGGTTTCTTGTTGGTAATCTCCAATCTTCTTCACAAATGTATCTCTAATTAGCTTGTATTTGTTGTGTTCTTCTTAAAAGTCTTCATTTAGGATTGACACAACATGAGTAGTGTCCTTATAGTATTCTACCTAATTCTTGAGAGATTCCAACTCCCTCCTCATTGCATCAACTTCTCTTTCTTCCACTATGGATTTATCTATGGTGGCATGCGAGATAGTCATTCCTACTCCCAACAATTCACTGAACCAAGCCTTTTTTACATCAACCATGGTCTCCTTTGATGTTATTAACACAACATTGTCTAGTGTCATCTTTCTTTTCCTTTGTGTTCTCTTTATGAGCAATTGTCTCTTCTTGTCATAATAAATGGATTCCACGTCATCTACCTCATCCAATGGCTTAGGAATCGGTTGGTCTACCCAAGAAAATATGTTCTCTAAACTCCCTGGAGTGTGGAAATGTTCTGTGACTGGTGGTTTACCTTTATCCATGGTTTCTACTTGTTTTTCAACTACTTCAAACTCCATGTCTACTCTCTGATCTTTGCTTGGTTGTTCAACTTGCTTGTCTAGTGTTCTTGTTTGTTTATCTACTTTTCCTAGCATTGTGTTTATAACCTACTCCTGACATGGTTGATTATCTTCCTTTTTTGTGACTGGAACTACCTGTTGCTAGTCCTTACTAGGTACCTGAATTGCAGATGGCACAACTATCTTCTCTATGGTGTTTTGAACAAGGATTTGTTTTTTTTCAACAACTTCAAGTGTAGTTTCTCCTTGATTCTTCCCAAGATCAGTTGTTATACTAGATTCTTCTCTCTTTTCCAACTCTTGAGTTGCACCAACCACTTCTTGTTTCTCAGTGGAACTCTGGAACCGATCCCTTTGTGGGTTCATGGGGTGTTTCTCCAACAAGTTCTTGAGTTACCTTTCCAATAACAGGATCCACAAATGTCTTCTCCATACCTTGATTGGCCTAATATGTTTTTTCAACATTTACATCTTGAGATGTTTTCTCAACATCTTGATCAACTTCATTTTCTATTAGAACTTTTGTTTTTACTACCTCCTCCTCATCATCCTTTGTGAAATCTATTATAACCTGAGGAGGGACTTCTACAGGATGAACATTTATTGATTGATCAATGGTTTTTCCTGTATCTTGTTGGGATTCCTCTATCTCTTTAGATTTCTCTTCCTTTTGTTGTTTTTCCTGCAATGCTTGTTGTTTTATTAATTCTTTCTTATCCTTTTCTTTGTTTAAGTTCCTTTTTTGTGTAGCTTCCTCAACTTGTTGCCTATGAAACTCTTCCTCCGTCTTTTGCCAAAGCTCATGTTATCAAGTTGCTCTATTCTTCTCTTCTTCAATTGTTCGACACTTAGCCTCTGACTTCAACTGTATTTCTTCTACTCTCATAGCTTCCATTGTCTCTCTCTCAATTGTCACATTCTGCGCCGCAACTGCAACACTGTGTCATAACATCTATTTGTTCATCGAGATAGAGATTTTTGAAGATAGTGAGATTGGGAGTAGCTTTCCTATCCAAAACCTGAGCACAAATTTGTGCATTTTTGGTAAATACCTCTTCATCTCATTTTTCATGGGCACAAGTCCAATTAACAATAACCTGCTTAGCATGCTTAAGCACCAGACCTTTGGGATCATGTCTTTGATACCTACCATGTTCAAATCTATATTCTAAATGACTTAAACCCTCCTGCCTGGCCTACAAAGTATGCTTAACGAAGTAATATCCAAGCTAAAATCCATAAGGGATAAAAACTCTCTTTTTTCTTTGACCAAGGAAGACCTAAACCCCTGAAGAATAGTTTGGTAACAAATTTCCCCTAAGACAATCTTGTTAAGGACCTATGCAAGTAACAGGCGAGGAGAATCATTTTCTCTTAAAATTCTAATGTATTTGTATTTATATTCAATATACCAATTTCCGATATGAAACAAGATTTTCTTTGCATGTTTTGATAACCTAGGGCATTCATGAAAAAATATGATAAAATAAAGTCGAGCCAAGAATAGGTCACATATCATAGAGTATGACTTCTTATATTTATTCTCCCATAGCATGTTGTGTTAGGATATTTAGACACTTAGGAGTTAGTTAAGATCAACTTGGTCTAATGTGTCATTAGGTAAAAGTGTGTTTCTTTGCTTTCCCAAGGTACGATAGTTTCAGTCAGATTTGAAGGTATAAATCCTGAATATGCCCTTTTAAATTTTTGTAGAGATAATATTTCAGTTTTTTTTTCTAGGTTGCTACTCTTTTCTATCTGTGTATTCTCTTTTCCCCACGTTCTATGTGATCTCAACAAATTAGAAACATAGAGGAGAGGGTTTTCTTGTCTGTGCGATCTCGATAAATCAAAACAGAGGGAAAACTTGCATTTTCCAGGTAAGCTAACCGAGATCTAACCCTTGTTGTTGTCGAGAAGATAATTTTTTTCTTGTGTGAAAAGAGTCTTTTATGAGCACACTCTCTAGGACTACCTTCCACAACAACACCCCCAATCCTCCTTCCAAATAATATAATATTTATTGTACTAGCTCACTTGGTTAAAAGTTGATTTATTAAGTAAGAGGTCTTGGGTTCAAGTTTCTTTTTTGTTACTTTTTTTTTTTAAAAGTTCATGCATCCATCGTAAAGTACATTTCACTTAAATTATAAAAGTGAATCACTATAAGTAGCTTTCATATTTTATTTTAAGTTATTTATTTTGCATGCAACTTTCATTTATAAAGTAACTTCATTGTAAAAGTGCTCCTTACTTATTCTATAAAAGTTGGTCACTTCATAAGAAACTTATTTGTAAAAGTGAGGTTATTAGAAGGAGGGGTATCACCACGTGGATCAACTTCTACTTCGCATGTGGCTCTTTATTTACTATTTATGTCTTTTTTTCAAAGGGGATAACTTTCACATCCAAAGTTTGTTTTTTAGTGTTGTTTTTTTTAAACAACCTAGTTTTTCGAGATCTTCCCATCCAGACCATCAGTTTCAGATTTTAAATCCATATTCTCTATATATTTAATATGACTCCTCCCAATGATCTTTTACTTACCAGTACCAAATACTTCTCATGGAAATACCATATAGAGGATGCATTAAGAAGTAAAGGATTGTATCACATTACCTTGGGAAAAGAACAAGAACCCAATGATGATGAAAATAAATCCAAATGGGATAATAAGAATGACGAAGCATGTGGATGGATCGAAATGTCCATCTCTCTTGATTTAAGGTTTCACCTTTAAGGAATTGATGACCTCGATGAAGCTTGGGAAAAGCTTGAATCTTTATTTGGTAAACACAATATTATTCGAACCCAGTAGATAGAAAGTCAGATAATGACTTTAAGTCCAAATGATTTTCCTTGCATTGAAGATTATTTATTTAAGTTCAAAACACTTCGAATTTTATGTAAAAAGTGTAAAATAGATTTGGACAATGAGAGTTGCATATATATTATTATTGCTAATCTTGGTAGTACATATTCAGTGTTTGTATATACCTTCTATGCCACTAGAGAATCTCTAGGGACTTCTGATAAAAATCCCACTCTTGAGTCCTTTTGTGATGCTTTGATTAGAGAGCAAGATAAGCTTCTACAACTTGGAGTGATCAACACTGTAGGTACCTCCAACAAAGCCTTAGTGGCCCAACAAAAAGATAAATACAAGAAACCAAAGAAGTAAGATCCTTGCCACAACAACAAGAAAAACAAGGGTCCCAAACCTTCTCATCCATCTTCCACTCCTAAGTATGGTGACAAAGGAGAAAAATCTAAAAGTAAGAAGATTGGCAAAAAATGCAACTTTTGTGGGAAACATGGTCATGTGGAGTCCAAATGTTTTAAGAAGATGGAAGCCTTAGAAGCATCGATGAAGAAGCACAACATTAGTATTGATTCTTCTTCTTCTCATGGACATGCACTTTATGCTTTTGGCTTCTCCTTCAATGTAACTTCTACTTCTTCTTCTTCTTAGTAGCTTATTGATTCCGGAGAATCTTATCATATGGCTAAGGATAAAGCCATATTTTTATGCTCTTAATGAATGTAACACCAAGAAAATATTTGTTGGCGATGATATATCTCTAGGGTCTGGAACAATTTAAGTATATAATGGTCATTGTTACCCCCCAACCTAGGGGTAACTAAGGAGATGATATCTCGAGGCCCGCAGGTAGAAGACATGGAGTGTCGAGAGCTAGATGACCTGTTGAGCTCACATTGAGTAGACATAGGCCCTCCTCACCATCATGCATTGTCAACAGCTTAGTAGCATCTGCCACACCAGCTTGGCCTAGAAAGGAAAACTGGTCTTGCTACATGAGGTAACAAGTTTGGTCTCATGGTAAGTGTCACTTTAATAATTGAAAGTGTTTGAGCATGTTTCAAATGGTCTTTTCTTGATTAAGGAATGTTTGCTTGGAAATTATACCTTTTGCCTTATTTCACCTTGGTGGTTGACATGGTTTCCCAGTAAGTGGGTCACCCTTGGGAAAATGGTTGCTACTGGGGGGTCTCCTTGAAGGTTCATCATACATTTCCCGCTCATACTTGTCACTTTCCACACTTCCTCCCCTCCGTTTCCTCATCTTTTGGGTTTATGGGCTTATTGACCCCAAGAAGGGCTTGTACCTCATTTCATGGGAAGAAGGGGCTAAAGGCCCAGAGGTGTTGTAGTTGGAAAAAATCAAAATCCATAACTAATCCTTATAGATGCTCTCTCTAAGGTCCTAAGAGCAATGAAACACTTCTCCATAAAAAAGAAGGATTTAAAAAAAGAAAAATAATTAATAAATGTCCCACTTGATGGGGAATGCATTTGCGGTGTCTTTTAATTTCTAGTGCATATGGCACTTAATGTATTCTAAATTCAAGTGGCATTGCAATGCTCCTTTTATTTCCTTGCATATAACACTCAATGTTCAGACCATAAAAAAATGAAAGACAAATAAAGGGCTTGGAAAAATGTTTCATTTCAAATGAAGGATGCAACACACCCTCCACAAAGGCACCATAGATGAGACAATATGAGCCCTGTATATCTCAATAACCCCATGCCCAAAAATATTACCATAATTTACCTCATACTCACTACATGACTTAGAGAGGGTCTTCTTGGGAAACACTCTTTGACTTGGGGATTGGTCTACCCAATAGGGCACCATGACAACCCTCCCATACTTAAATTTGGAAAAATTTATAAGGACTTTGAGCATTTTTTTAGTTTGAAAAGGGGGGATCTAATGCACATGTTTGGGTGGTTCTTTCATTAAATGTGTCTTACTTGCCATGATACATGTGACTTGTGGACCCTTGGAGGGCGTACTTGTTTTTGTTTGTAGGACCTTGCCCACTGGAAGACATTCATGGAGGGACTAGGCCACTTGGACCTTCATAGGGGCTTGAAAGCCCATTGGATGGATGTTGCACCCCACTCATTAAAGACATTGAAAGATTAATGTTGCACTTGAAATGAAGTCTCTAGCACTTGGACATGGCCTGGAGACATGAAGAACTGGTGACATCACCCTCCTATGCTCAAAATTTCTCTTCTGAGAGCATGGCATCATATTTTGAGGGGGTGTTTTACCATTTAGGTGCACTTGGTAATTATGTGGGCTTGAAGTCCCACTCTATTGCTTGATTTGGGGATGATGTGACACTCTTCTAGCTTGACTTCCTAACCTTTGGAGACTTTTCTATCACACGTGCTACCTTGGAGAGAGATTTTCTGGGCTAACGTCCCATAATTTTGTTATTTTTGGTCATTTTGTAGCCTATGTGGGAAAAAATGAAAGACGTCTTGTCAATTAAGCATTGTAACTTAGGTTTTAGACCTAAAATCATGGATTTAATTGCAAAGTGGACAAACTAGGGCTTGGTTTTCCTCATATAAATATGAGGCAAGTCACTTGTAACAAATCATAACTCATCACCTGGAATATTACACTTGGATTGAAATTTCGGCCTCTTTGGACAATTCACTATTTCTTTTCTCTTGTGCAAAATGGATGGAATATGTGTTTATTGGTGGAATAAAGGCTAGTGACTTCTCTTGGATGCTTCTTCTTGGCAAATTCTTGGAATTTCTTTGATAAGGGTTTTGCATGCTATCTCTTGGTTTAGGTACAAAATGTTTGCAATTTTGTGTTTTTATTCTTAAATTCAAGGTTATATTATAAAACCCTAGAAGGAGTATAAGGGAATACACCCTCCATCAAGGTTTTTTCTTCTATTTTCATTGAAAGGGCTTAAGGATTGCTACAAGGAGTAAGAGGGTTTACACCCTTGTAGCAAAATCTTGCTATCTTCTCTAGGGAGTAAGAGGCTTTACACCCTTAGACGATCATCAAACCATAGTTTAACTTGGTTGTGGTCAAGCAAGAGACTCCATAAACCAATAGACAAGGCACTAATTGCATTGGATATTGGATATTGTTGCATTGCTAAATGTGAAATTTAAGAGATTGAATTGTTCAAGGTTGGATTTAAATTCTATATGTTATTGGCTTTATTGATTTGCTAAGTGATTGTGCTATTGCAATAAGTATTAAGCTACAACCATTAGGGTTACAACAAACTTACTTTCTCATACTCTTTTTCCACTTTTCTACTATTGAAAATTTGCTTGTAAGTTGTGATAATTGTTCTACTGATAATTATTTATTGATTGGGTGGTTTACTTGCTAATTTCAATGGATTGAACTTGTTGTTGTAGAAAACGTTTGCTACAACCATAGGGTTGTTACAAGACTAAGCTGATAACACTCTTTTACAGGCCCATATTACCATCAAAGTTTGGGTTTAAACATTGGAATATTGTCTACCAATTGCAAGAATTGTTATCCAATATTATATGTTGATTTTGATGATCTAATTTGAAGTTGTTATAAGTTTAACCTTGTTGATATATATTTCCTTACTTCTGCAATTTTGGGACAACAAGGTTTCTTGTTGATTTCCCACTTATCTTAGGCCTTATATCATCATATATTGTCTTGTTTTGGTTTTTTTAACAGTGCTTTGCAGATACACAACCTTGGAAACCATTTACTAGCTCCAAAGACTCTATCCACAATCCTCAAGTTCATCTTAGACCTTGAACTATAGGGGTGTTATTCTATCTCTTTGCTTCTCCCCTTGCAATCCCCCTAGGGTCACCCAGGAAGTCTCCCTTGTTTTGGACTTGTCCTTCAATAAAACAAGGAGGATATCTATTGAGGTGACAATGATAGGTGTCCCTAGTTGTGTCTCACACTTGTTTCTTGGGTTGGGATTTTCCCAATATACAATCTGTGCAAAAACAGTTTTGGCATCGTTTATGGGGAGGATTTTGAATCCTTTCTGATCCCATAATGACACTTTGCAATTCTATCCCAAAACTTTTACCCTTAGCTTTCCTGACGACTCCATTTGAGGGAAATTCCATTTTGAATTTTGATGAGATTTTCATAAAGTTCATCTGGCGACTCCATTAAAGGAAGATACCCTTTCCATCTTCAATGAGCCTTGAAGCTCATCTGGTAACTCCATTGAAGTGTCATTTTAGAAAATGGAATTATGGCACCACGGGATGAACCCTTGCCCAAAGCTCACCGTATCACAAAGACACTTTTACAGGTGGAAAAGAAAAAAGTTGTGGATGAAGTTGTTAAGTGTATGATGAGTCTTATGAGGGAGTTGTCTCAAGAATATATTGAAGAACAACTTGGTGAAGCACCTCTTACTAAAGAGAAGTCCCCTACAGATGAAGAGATGCATGAAGAACAAATATTTGAAGAAATTTTCCATGAAGATCCCAATGAATTTGCTCATGTTGAAGACCCAGGCGAGACATTGGTGTCTATTGAGGAAGATGAAGTTGTCTAGCCTTACGAAGAAGTGATCAGTTCCAGTGATTCAGGTGAATTCATGGAACAACCCTCAAATACTGTTGAAAATCAAATTAATGATTTCATATGTGTCTAGAAGCATGGATGGAATATTGGTTGTTTTAGTTTTGATGGAGATCCCATCTACAACATTGAGGGAAACTTCTAGTTAAAGAATAAAAAAATATTTCCTTTGTAATATTTCTTTCCATACGTGGATGATCAAGATATTTGGCAACCTAGTGATGATATGATCACAAACCTTTTTCATCCACTAGGGGATGGCTTGTGACAGTATACTTATGTTGATTTCCAGTCATACCTTGGGGATTATCCTTTTGAGGACTAGAGCTATTATTTGATGAAGATTATCAACCATCTTATGCTCGAATTTTGATGGACATAAGGACATGGAAAGCTTGAAATAGTCATATATCCATGCCATAAAGCAACACTATTTCCAACATGAGGCAGTATGCAGGGAATTGCAAGCACATATAAAAAGGTAACATGTTTTGAATATGGAGAAGGGTTATGTCTCCAGATTTATGTCTATCCTTTGTCTTGCGCATGTTTCTCTGGAAAATCATAAGGTCTTCTTTAGATCTTTCATATCCTCTCATCCTTTAGAAAGTAGTGACTATGTGAGTAAGGAAGAAGATGAGCCATCACCTATATGTGGTAGTCTTATTAAAAAATCGATGGATCAAACTCGTGACTATTCTTTCCAGTAGGATTATCTCCCTCCCACCCACCTCTGTGAGTTTCTTTCTATGATTGATCACATGCTTGTTTATGCTCATGATTATTTTCGCACCCTCCTATGCCCAAACGTTCTCTTCTTGGAGCATGATGTCATATTTTGAGGGGGCATTTTACCATTTATATGCACTTGGTAATAGTGTGGGATTGAAGCCCCACTATGTTGCTTGATTTGGGAATGATGCAACACTCTTCTAGCTTGACATCCTAGCCTTTGGAGGATTTTCTATAACATGTGCCACCTTGGAGAGACATTTTATGGGGTAATGTCCCATCATTTTGTTATTTTTGGTCATTTTGTAGCCTATGTGGGCAAAAAAGCAAGGCGTCTTGTCCATTAAGCATTACAACTTAGATTTTAGACCTAAAATCATGGATTTAATTGTAAAATAGACAAAGTAGGGTTTGGTTTTCCTCATATAAATATGAGGCAAGTGACTTGTCACAAATCATAACTCATCATTTGGAATATTACTCTTGGACTGAAATTTCATCCTCTTTGGACAATTTGCTATTTCTTTTCTCTTGTGAAAAATGGATGGAATACATGTTTATTAGTGGAATAAAGGCTAGTGACTTCTCTTGGATGCTTCTTCTTGGCAAATTCTTGGAATTTCTTTGATAAGTAAGGGTTTTTCATGCTATCTCTTGGTTTAGGTAAGAAATTTATGCAATTTTGTGTTTTTCTTCTTAAATTCAAGTTATATTATCAAACCCTAGGAGGAGAATAAGGGCATACACTGTCCATCAAGGATTTTTCTTCTATTGTCATTGAAAGGGCCTAATGATTGCTACAAGGATTAAGAGGGTTTACACTCTTGTAGAAAAATCTTGCTAGGGTTTATCTTCTATAGAGAGTAAGATGGTTTACACCCCTAGAAGATCATCAAACCCTAGATTAACTTGGTTGTGACCAAGAAGGAGACTCCATAACCCAATAGACAAGGAACTATTTGCATTGGAGATTGAATATTGTTGCATTGGTAAACATGAAATTTAAGAGATTGAATTGTTCAAGGTGGGATTTAAATTATATATGTTATTGGCTCTGTTGTCCTCCAAGGGTGTCTTGATTTGCTAAGTGATTGTGCTGCTGTAATAAGAATTAAGATACAGCAAACTTACTTTCTCATACTATTTTCCACTTTTCTAGCACTGAAAATTGCTTGTAAGCCGTGATAATTGTTCTATTGATAATAAGCTATTAATTGGGTGGTTTACTTGCTAATTTCAGCGGATATAACTTTTTGCTGTAGCAAAATTTTTCTACAGCCATAGGGTTGTTAAAAAACTTTGTTGATAACATTCTTTTACAGGCCCATATTACCATAAAAGTTTGGGTTTAAGCATTGGAATATGGTCTACTAATTGCAAGCATTGTTATCCAATATTATGTGTTGACTTTGATGATGTAATTTGCAGTTGTTATAAGTTTAATCGTGTTGATATATATTTCCTTATTGCTGCACTTTTGGGACAACAAGGTTTCTTGTTGATTTCCTAGTTGTCTTGGGGCTTATTTCATCATATATTATCTTGTTTTGGTTTGTCTAACACTGTTTTGTAGGTACACAACCTTGGAAACCATTTGCCAACTTCAAATACTCTCTCCTCAAGCCTCAAGTTCATCTTAGGCCTTGACCTATATGGGTGTTCTTCTATCTCTTTTCCTCCCCCCTCACAATCCTACTAGGGTCACCCAGGAAGCCTCCCTTGTGTTGGACTTGTCCTTCACTAAAATGAGAGGGATATCTATTGAGGTGACAATGATAGGTGTCCCTAGTCGTATCTCACACTTGATTCCCAGGTTGGGATCTTCCCAAACTACGATTTCGACGATAAAAGTTTTGGCGTCATTGTTGGGTAGGATTTTGAATCCTTTCTGATCCCATAATGACACTTTGCAAGTCTATCCCAAAGATTTTACCCTTGGCTTGCTTGGGTTGAAATTTTTCATAACTACAATTTGTGTGATAACATTCATTTCAATGATGTATGATGTGTTCCAAGTATTTCCTGCAACCTTCTATCAGTGAATCAAATCACTCAATCAAGTGAAAGTAAAATTGTAGAGTTTTCACCTCACCAAGTTGTAATCGAGGGTCTAAAAGATCCTAAGCATGTTCTTGCAACTGGAATTGTTGATGATATTACCATGTTGTACAAGTTTGAGAACTTTGGGTCATCATATTTTTCATCAGTTTTTGTTGCTCATAGCGATGACTTGAGCAAACTTTGGCATGACGGTTTGGTCATATAAACTATCGCACATTGCAACAACTATGTAATCAATAGATGGTGACTGGTCTTCCTCTTGTTTCTTGCAGAGATGGTGTTTGTGCCAGTTGTGTTCGTGACAAATATGATCGAGATAGTTTTGACAAACGTGCCTCTTGGAATGCCTTGGGCCCCTTTGTAGCTTGTTCATAGTGACTTGTGTTGTCCGCTTTCTTCTCCTTCTTTTTGTGGGTGCAGGTATTTTTTAACTTTCTTTGATGAATTTTCCAAGTGTAGTTGGGTTTACTTCTTAAAACTTAAGAGCGAAGTTTTTGACAAGTTTTTGGCTTACAAGGCCCTCGTAGAAAATCAATCTGGACATCAACTTCAAAGGTTAAGAACATTTAATGTAGGTGAATATGTGAACAATAAATTTACAAGTTACTGCACTACATAGGGCATCCAAACGCAACACATTGTTCCATATACACGACAACAAAATAATGTTACTGAGAGAAAGAATCACACACTAAAAGAAATGGCTAATTGTATGATCCAATCTAAGGGATTAAGTCTTAATTATTGGGTGGAAGCCATTAACTATGCAAATTACATAGTAAATTGCACTCCCTAAAAGGATCTAAAAAATATAACACTGGAAGAAGAAAGGAATAAAATTAAGCTAGATGTAAGTCACTTCCATGTATTTGGCAATGTAGCATGGGATCACAATCTTGATGAGAAAAGGAAAGATTTACAACCTAAAAGTGAGAAGTGTATCGTTGTTGGATATTTTGAAGATGTCAAAGGTTACATACTTCTTCAACCTCATTCCAATGAAATTGTTATTAGAAGAGATGTTAAATTTGATGAAAATCTCTTGGCCCGTGAGCCTAATTCAACGTTTGTGCCTTCTTTTCCCTGCAATCTATCTTTGACGTTTGTGCCATCTTATGTTTATATTATGGTTTCTTCTTCTTCAGATGATGATAATGAGGATAAAAATACACCTTTTCCTTCTCACCTTCCTCCAGATGAGTCCATTGAACATGAACCTGCACCAACACCACAACTTCCCCAATGGGTCTGTTCAACTCGAGAAGGAGTTAGTGATCTTGTTGGTGATCCTTCATATCAGTGTCGAACACATTCACAGATCCAACGAACCTCTTCTCTTTTGGATCAAGTTTCAAAGACTCATGATCTAGAGACATTTTCACAAGCTTCGGGTCATCCAAATTGGGATACAAAAATGAATGAAGAGTATCGCTCTTTAATGGAGAAAGTTACTTGGGATCTTGTACCTCTCCCGAAAGGAAGAAAACTTGTCAAATATAAATGGGTCTATAGAAGTAAGTATGCATTAGATGGAAGTGTTGAAAGACACAAGGCTCGGTTAGTTTCCAAAGGATTCTCCCAAGTTGAAGGCATTGACTATAATGAAACATTTTCCCATGTATCCAAAATGAATTCCATCTGCCTTGTTCTATGTCTTGCAGCCTCACATAAATGAGAGGTCCATCAGATGGATTTCAAATCTGCCTCCTTGCATGGGGATTTTCAAGAAGAAATATAGATGGAACAACCTCCTAGCTATGTCCAAAATGACTCTAGCCTTTTTTGTTTCCTTAAGAAATCTCTTTATGGTCTTAAGCAGGCTCTCTGAGCTTGGTATGTCAAAATGGACAACTTTCTTCTTGACACCGGCTTTTCTAGATTCCATTATGATCCTAATGTCTATACCAAGAAAGTAGGAATCCATTGCATAATCCTTGTTCTTTATGTTGATGATCTTATACTCACTGGTAGTGACCCTAAAATTTTAAACCATGTGAAAATCAGTCTTAAGAAGAAATTTGAAATGATTGACTTAGGATATTTGCACTATTTCCTTGGCCTCCAAGTATTGCAAACCAAGGAAGGAATATTTATTTCCCAGACTAAGTATGCTTGTGACCTTCTTAGCGACTTTCACATGGATTGTTCTAAACCAACCCCTTCTCCCTTCTAGTTTGGAGTCAAACTTGCTGCCACTTATACTTCTCCCGAAGTTGATGCCACCTTGTACTGTAAGTTAATTGATATCCTCTTATATTTGACTAATACCCATCTTGATATTTCCTTTTTGTTGGTCTTCTTGCTCGGTATATGAAATCACCCCATGAAATCCACTAGAAGCAGCTAAAAGGATACGTCGGTATGTCTGGGGTATAGTTCAGTTCAAGATGCATTACAACTCAAGGGGGGAATCCCTTATTAGTTTGTTTCACTGATTCAAATTGGGCCAGCGACCCTAATGATCAAAATTATACCACAAGTTATGTTTCTAGCCTTGGTTCAGGACCTGTCACTTGGGCCTATAAAAAACAATATGTTGATGCATGGTAGCATCGAACAAGTACTTCCACATAGGCTTGGTGTCTACCATGCGAAAGTCATCCAAAGCCTTCTATTTTGGTAATTTACTTTAATTAAAGTTATAATTAAAGTAAAGTGAGTTTATTAGCATGTTGAGTTTATTTAAGGTAATGCTTTAATTAACATTAGTGAATTAAATAATAGCCATTGATCTCAAGTGAGGTGAGAAGTAATATCAATCACCAATCACTTTGGAGATTAGGGTTAGGTCAAAACTCGATCTTATAAAAGCAAGGCTAGGGTGAAGGAGAAGTCACTTTTACAAAGAGATAACAAAGAAGGAATTTTGCCAGTGTGGAGTCATTTGAGAGTGTAGAAGCAAAGAATGACTTTTTCTTACACATTATATGAGTAAGTGAGATCTCATAGAGAGATGGTGAAGAGTATTTCATCCAAGTGTCTATGTAGAGAGGGTTGGGTCACAAAGGAATGTGATTCAAGATATTGGATAGGTGGAGAAGGAATTCCATCTAGATATCATACAGGTCAAGGAGAAGAGAGAGCAGAGGCTATCACAAGTGGGTTTCAGTTGATTGAAGCCAGAGGAAAGGGTAGCTCCATACAAACTTTGTCGTACAATATTTATGAGCGTGTATAGGGGTTTCAATGGAGATAAACATGTATACATGGGTGTGCATAAGGAAAGGTATGTACACCTTGAAAAACATGTATATATGGGCCGTACAATGGTATAGACTTTGCCAGGTTTGTGTGTAGTTGTATTTCTCTCAATGGGCGATTATTCCTGTTATGGGAGACTTGATTTGATCATAATAAAATCATGTGAGTATTGGTTTTGCATTAGGAGTTTGTTTCCAGGGGATTTTACCCAAAAATATTTGTCTCTCGTGTATGATATTTTGGTTTCCTTATTTATGCTTACGTTGTAATGTTCAGTTGATAACTCAACTGTGATTTTATTCAATAAGTGTTTTTTTTTAATTAACTATCGAGTGCTTGGTTAAGGAAAAATTCAACATGGTATCAGAGTAGTTTCTATGAGAGGAAGAAAGATCTCAGATCCAAAATAGTTTGAGGCAAATCTATTAGATCTGCGAGGAGATCTTGTAAGATCTATAACCAACATGAAGAAACCAAAGGATAGATTTCAGAGAAACAACAATACCAAGGCATAACTAGGGTTTTGCAGTTTTATGGAGTTGTAATTAGGGTACAATAAGCACAAGAGTGTACATATGTGGGTCTCATTAAGAGATATTGCGTACATATGTAGGTTCGAGTGGTGACAGGTGTGAATAGGGCCATATAGATCAATACATGGGTAGTTTCAACAGAGGGTTATCAGACCATATCTTTGAGATGGGAATTGGATTGTGATTTGAGGATAAGTTGGATGGGGTTTCCAACTACATTCCTTGGAAGGATATGATCATGTTGGTGTTGAAGGAGAACATGATCTAGTAATTTTATAATACTCATATCACTCCTCCAACTGATGCGACAAAACTGGTCGTTCATAATTAGAAGGATTTGAAAGCCAGGAGCATAATTCTAGATGGAGTGAAGGATTATTTGATCCCTCATTTATCAGGTAAGACAACTATTAGGGACATGTGGGAGGCTCTGAAGGGTTTATTTTAGAGCAAGAATGAGAATCACAAAATGGTGTTGAGAGAGAAGATCATAGACACCAAGATGACATGATCAAACACAATGACAACTTATCTCACTCGGATCTAACAAGTTCTATATGAAATGGATGTAGCTAGGGAGACAATGACTGATTCAAAGTTGGTGAGGATGGAACTGAAAGGATTCACAAAGCAGTGGACATTGTTCATCAAAGGGATCGTAGCATGCGAGAACCTCCCCGATTGGTCAAGGTTGTGGGATGACTTCGTACAGGAGAAACTTCGAGATGAAGAGTTGAATGAAGGTCGACACAAGCATGATGATGAGAACCTTGCTTTCGCCATCCATACAAAGAAGGGAAAGTTCAAGAATATTTCGAATGGATAGTCTACCTCTCAAGACGACAAGAAGAAGGACATTAGAAAAGTCAAGTGCTTTTCATGTCACAAGTTTGGACATTATGTACGAACAAGAAGAAGGGAGGGAACGAAACACAACCAGAGATAATTGTGGTGGCAAAGAATCAAATGGACGAGTTTGCCAATAATTTTTAACAAACAAAGTTCTTACTTGTTTCCCAGACTTCTCTGGGCACCATATGAACCAGTGCATGGTTAATAAATAGTGGAGCCACATATCACATGACAAGAGCATGGGATTTGTTCGAGAGCTTCACATAGTCTGACTCAGATATGCATGTGGAACTTGGTATGGGGACCAAACATGCAATAAATGGTTCTGGAATAGTGCCATTCCAGACGAAGTCAAGATGTGTGTTGAGAGTGATGGACATGCTATGGGTGCAATAACTTATGAGGAGTGTGCTCTCAGTCTCATTGATTGAGAAGAAGGGATTTGACATAACGTTCGAGGATGGAAAGGTGTTTCTCAATCCCATAAGATCTAGCTTAGACTAAGCAATTGTTTTTGGAGTTAGAGAGAGGAACTTGTATAGGCTAAAGGGCCATCCTATGCAAGCAGTGGAAGGAAACAAAGTGATAGAGGAAAAGGAGTAGGTAGCTCCGAAGTTTGAGTAGCTCAGAGGGAGGAAACCTTCAGGTTTGAGTAGGAAGAAGCAACCTTCCAAGTATTTCAAGAAGGAGTAGTGGGTTGATATGGCCATGCACGATGCTTAGGAGCAAGAGGCTTCTAGGAGCATGCTCAAAGGTTGCAATTCTTCAAAGACGGGCCTGAGTGAGATGACAGGGAGAAACCAATTAGGTGGATTGGAGAGTAGCCATGGTAGCAGATCTGGTAGTGAAGATAGAGCCACAATCATGTGGTATAAGTACCTTCCTCACTAAGAGGGAGTATTGATGCATGATAACATCAGACATGTACTTCCACATAGTCTTGTTGTCTAGCATGCATAAGTCATCCAAAGCCTTCTATTTTGGTAATTTACTTTAATTAAAGTTATAATTAAAGTAAAGTGATTTTATTAGTAAGTTGAGTTTTATTTAAGGAAATGATTTAATTAGCATTAGTGGATTAAATAATAGTCATTGGTATCAAGTGAGGCGAGAAGCAATCTCAACCATCAATCACTTTGGAGATTAGGGTTAGGTCATAACTCAATCTTATAAAAGCAAGGCTAGGATGAAGGAGAGGTCACTTTTACATAGAGATAGAAAAGAATGACTTTTTCTAGTGTGGAGTCATTCGATAGTGTAGAATCAAAGAAGGACTTTTTCTTACACATTGTATGAGTGAGCGGGGTCTGATAGAGAGAGGGTGAAGACTATTTCATCCAACTGTTGATGCAGAGAGGGTTGGATCACGAAGGGCTATGATTCAAGATCTTGGATATGTGGAGGACTTCCATATAGAGATCATATAAGTTAAGGAGAAGAGAGAGTAGAGGTTGTCACAAGTGGGTTTAAGTTGATTGAAGCTAGAGGAAAGGGTAGCATTGTACGAAGTTTGTCATTCAATATTTATAAGTGTGTATGCAAGCATCAATGGAGACATGTGCGTATACATGGGTGTCCAGAAGCAAATGCATGTACACCTCGAAAAGCATGTAGATATGGTCCATACAACAATACATACTTTGCCAAGTTTATCTGTAGTTTTATATCTCTCAGTGGGCCATTATCCCTATTACAGGAGCTCTGATTTGATCATAATACAAGCATATGCATACTAGTTTTCCCTTAGGGGTTTTTTTCTAGGGGGTTTTACCCAAAAATATTTGTGTCTCATGTACGAGATTTTGGTTTCCTTATTTATGCTTTTGTTGTAATGTTTAGTTGATAACTCAACTGTTTTTTTATTCAATAAGTGATTTATTTGGAATTAAATATCGGGAGTTGGGTTGAGGAAAATTTCAACACAACAGTCTATTTCTCTTCCTTCAACAGAAGCAGAGTATCGAGAAACAATGAATGCAAGTCAAGAATCCTTGTGGCTTTGATAGATCCTTTCAGAGTTTGGATTTCAACAACAACATCTACAAACCCTCTAGTGCAATAATCAGAGTGCCATAAAGCTCTCCAAAGAACCAATTCAACATCATCGTAAAAAATACATCGAGCTACACATGCACTTCATCTGAAAGCTCATTCATTATCAAGTTGTCGATGTGTTCTTTTTTCCTAGAAAAGATCAAGTTGTTGTCATATTCACAAAGTCTCTTGCATAAGAGAAGTTTTCCAAACTTCGTTCTATGTTAGGAGTTAAGGAATTTCTCATTAAGGGGGGGTAGACTCTAATTCCTCCTTCCTTATCCTATTGTGTTGCCTTTGTAAATATTTCGATCGTATTCCAAGTTGTTCTTAAGGGGGGATGTTAGGATATTTAAACACTTAGGAGTTAGTTAAGATCAACTTGGTCTAATGTGTCGTTAGGTAAAAGTGTGTTTCTTTAGTATGCATTTGTAGTTAGGTAATCTGACAGCCATGATATGTTCCCAACATAGAGTGATATGATGGTTCATATTCTCCTCAATCTTAATGGCTACATTGATACATGACTTAACACCCGATTGGTCCATCATATCTATTTAAAGATCATCGAGGGTCATTTGTCGATGATCAATTGTGAGAAACTCTCTTGTAAATCGCCTTGTAATATTTTTATTTTGCATTAATAAATTGCTCCAAGTGGCCACATTGGTTGGGGTTGTGAATTTTCCCTCACAGGGGTTTTACCACTTAAATACATCGATGTGTTGATATTTTATCTGGTTATGTGAGTGGTTACTGAAGGTGTTTGTCCTATGTTGGAATACCTGTGTTGTTGAACTTGTTGAAGTATACATGAACAGGTGGTTCCAACATATGCCAACTCAAATTCATCTCAAAGAAGACATTCCTAGCACACATAACATCTAACAAATAAGATTCCATGTAAAATGAGGGCACTTCACCTTGCAAAGGGTTTTGAGCTTGTTGAATTTGGTTGTTGAGTTGTTTTGCAATGATGGCACCCCAATTGAATATTTTCTCGATAGTAGCTAATGTGTATGCCAATGGCATCCAAGCCTCAATAAACCGTGAGCAATCCTTCTCACCATATAGCCAACAAATCTAGACTATAATCTACATATAAAGTTCCCTTGGACTTGTTACACTATACCATCCTGAAGACCTATTGAAGAATTTCCTATCTTCTTTCCACCAACTAGCCACTAGTTTTCCCACATCATGTTGTTTATGAAATGCTACCATGAAATCATTATTGAGTAATAGGTTTGGTTTAGGAAGCTTGTGATACTCTCTAATCTCAATAGGGAGAAACATACCCACACATTTCCCTTGCACATTGGTAATTATGTTGTTCTTACCATCAACATGGCTAATATTCCATTCTAATGCTTCGATGCACGGAAAGACGAGAGCCCTCGCTGCAATCATATGTATCCGAGAGCATAGAACATTTGAGAAAAATTGATCATCTACTTCCCTGATGGATGGGTTGTTATGTAGTGTTGACCTAGGGTAATATTCATCCTTGAATTTAATGAGAATTTCATTCCAAGTAGGAAGGAGAACATTAGTTCGAGCGATTGGCTCAATATCTCTGTGTAAAGGTGGTTGAAAGAAATCCTTCTTGAAAGGAATATTGATTAACAAATCAACGCATAAGAACCATGGCTCAAGGTCTCACAACCAATAATATCAAACTCAAAATAAAACCCAAGATCCCTCGAACCAATAGGGGAAAGCAAGGGATCACGTGATCCCATTGGATACAACACCTGATCAATTGTTGATACCTTGTCTCAAGAATGCAAACATGACTATAAAGATCCCATCTCAGAAGCAATTAAAAAACAAGGATAAGACACCGCATAATTCACCCATGACGGGGAGGAGGCTACTTGAATACTAGCAATAAACAAAGGGGAAACCAACGACTGACTGACAGTTGACACAAGCTTGGGAGAACCCAAATCTTTCCAAGCCAAGGAGGATAAAATACTTGCGGATGATCATTCATCTACAATACATTGGTAAATTCCTTTTGAATTAGCTTTAACCATTATTTGGAAAGGTGTAGAAGAAGGAAGGCAAGGCTCAATAAGATCATTCCAATCATAAGAAACCATC
>ML800917.1:121217-152223 GCA_009831015.1 Picea engelmannii | reverse complement strand
ACACTACTACTCATGCAAAGAATATAACACATACCCAACATGATTTACACGGATTCCAACATCCCCCTTAAACATAACTTAGCAAAAATATCAACAATCTAATCATTTGTTTTGCAATAAACATGAGATATCACATTCTCATGTACCAATTGTCCAAGGTAATATGCATGAAGCTCAACATGCTTCATATCGTTGTGTGCAACAAGATTTTGAGCCATTTGTATTGCACTTTGATTGTCACGGTACATTATAGTGGATTCCATATGAGGAAACCCAAGCTCTCCCATCATGTTGTGAATCCAAGCTACCTCAACTCCAATAATCATTGCTCCTTTGTATTCAACTTCAATAGTAATCAAGGAAACAACCTATTTCCTTTTACAACACCATATAACTAGGCCAGATTCAATATAAAACACATATCCAAAAGTCAACTTTCAAATCCCCTTTACTAACCCAATTAGATTCTATAAATCTAACCAACTGATTTGAAATGTTGATGAAATACTTAATGCCAAGTTGATTCATGCATTTAATATGCCAAACAATCCTCTTTACGACCTTCGGGTGGCTCTCCTTCTAATCCTACATGAACTTTGAGACTAGACTAGTAGTAAAGGCAACATTAGGTCTTCTATGAGTCAAATAAATAAGACCTCCAACAAGTTTCATTTGTATATTGTTGAGGCCTCAATTAGATCTCCAAGTCCTTGGACTTGGTAACCCCTCTTTTTTGAACTTTATTTTGAGCTTTGTCATCGAATGTGCACTTCTTGAATTATTTTACTTGTAATGTTTTGACAAAGCTCTCATGTTTCAAAGTTTGATTTATGAATATCGTAATGCTCGCATGGTTGCTTGAGAATACTAACATATTGGCTTATCCTTTGTGCTTTGAATGTGGCCTTTCGTCATTTTGTATCATGCCTGGTGAACTTGGTTGGTTTCATTTCATGGCACCTTTATTGCTTCTGGATGAAGATTCCATTATAATTGACTTTCTCATGACTTGATATTAATTTCATTTTGAATTACGTGTTTTTGCTCTTGCATAAAATTGACATTGGACCATATGCACATTTGATTGATTATTGATTCATATGATCTCGTGGTTTGACATGCTTCAATGTTACTACTGCATATGTTGCATTACCTCGTCTCCATGGGATTGATAATAGAAAACAAGTTGTAGCCAGTAAACCTTTAACAAAAGTGTAACAAGGCAACTATCAAATCAAAAAGCAGAGTAATGAGCAAGTGGCATGTGCACAAATGAAAATGGCATAATGAAATGCAAAGGAAATATAAACAACCCATTATAACATATGGCATTGATGACATGTTCTGTCTAGTGAAGAAACATCGTAGCCAGGGATCTCACAAATCGGTATCGTCAAACTCATGGTTTTGGTGCCTTGTAGGAAACACAACGACAAGCATGGCGAGAATGGCATGCAAAGTAGCAAGGTGAAGGGAAGGTATAATCCCAAACATGAAGATATGATATCCAACCTTGTCTAAGATTATTAGACTAATAAAAAATGGATCATTATATAATTTATCATCTATTTTGGTACTTTCTTGGTGGAAAAATTGGAGCTATTGACTTTGTTGAGGGGGGTGGATTCCCTATGCTCAACAATAGGGACTAAACCCAAGGAAAATTAGACTCTTCCATGTTTGGTATTGAGTAATTCTTCGTGTTATTGGTCTAACAATCATTTGATGGGATTTAATAGTTTAATAGTTATTCGATTTCATTATTTTTCGTTATTTTATTGTTTTATATTCTAGGTATATCCATTGAAGAGAAAGAAATAAATGAAAGGTTTTGAAGAAGTATGTGCTAAGGATAACCTGTGGCAACAATGAATGAAAGTTATCCGAAGTTTTATATTCTCGAAGAAACAATTCTATTAAGACATTATTACTTATCAGATATTATCCAGGAAAACAATGAACTAATTATCAACATAAAAGAACAAACTTATAAGGTAGAACCACAAGAAATACTTCTACACTATTCCAAGTAACATAAAAGAAGATTAACTAATAAATGAAATAATCATTCACCAAAAGTATCCAAGAATTATTCAAATGCATAAGATAACTTTAACAATATTGAAATTCTTACTAGATGGCTGAAATATTTACTCAGTTGCAGAATAATCCACCATGAATAAACACACACATATTTGGTAAAACATTGCCTTGGTTCGTTCAAAGCTTCTAAATTAAGCTTCAAAATGGTTCTTAGTTGATTAATTCAAAATTTCATTAGAAATCCATCGACCTCTTTTCCTTGGTCGATCCCTCTATTTATTAAAAAAATTATTACTAAAAACAATAAATTCTACTTCATGCAAAATTGACAAAAATAAACAAAACCACATGCTAAGAAGACGCATGTGCACTTGGTGACTCATCAATTGCATGATCACCATCACACTCTACCCACTGAGCGAACAAGTCCTCATGTGTATGCATGTATGGGAATCAGTGTTGATCCATTAATGAACTGAGGGTTTCCCTCACCTCTCTAAAACAATGCATGTACTTGGCGATCTTTGGAATCAATCGCTTTAGCCTATCGATTGCTTTGGCTTCAATAACCATATACTTTCTTATTTGGTCTTGCTCCATGGTAGTGATTGCCTCGATGAGTTCCTCATATTTCCTATCATATCCCCAGAAATTAGACATCACCTCCTCCAAATCCCAAAATTCATCTGGTGACCTGAACTTATGTAGTTGAAGGTCTGTCATGGCCTCATTGATCTTTTCCCGTGATTTGAGGCACTCGATCCACCATAATTTCATTTTTCTTTTGGGTTCAATAGCTAAATGTACCTAGTATTTTTTAGCTCCATGCATTCTTATGATGCTATCATCTGTCAGAATCCTAATAATGTGATCTTCACTACCCCGACCTTCAGAATCCTCCTGACATATTCAATTTTATCCAGTGTCCTAGTTGCCATTTCACTCCACTTAAGCATTTATTTATGTGACGCATTGCATAACAAGGTTTCTTGTTGGTAATCTCCAATCTTCTTCACAAATGTATCTCTAATTAGCTTGTATTTGTTGTGTTCTTCTTAAAAGTCTTCATTTAGGATTGACACAACATGAGTAGTGTCCTTATAGTATTCTACCTAATTCTTGAGAGATTCCAACTCCCTCCTCATTGCATCAACTTCTCTTTCTTCCACTATGGATTTATCTATGGTGGCATGCGAGATAGTCATTCCTACTCCCAACAATTCACTGAACCAAGCCTTTTTTACATCAACCATGGTCTCCTTTGATGTTATTAACACAACATTGTCTAGTGTCATCTTTCTTTTCCTTTGTGTTCTCTTTATGAGCAATTGTCTCTTCTTGTCATAATAAATGGATTCCACGTCATCTACCTCATCCAATGGCTTAGGAATCGGTTGGTCTACCCAAGAAAATATGTTCTCTAAACTCCCTGGAGTGTGGAAATGTTCTGTGACTGGTGGTTTACCTTTATCCATGGTTTCTACTTGTTTTTCAACTACTTCAAACTCCATGTCTACTCTCTGATCTTTGCTTGGTTGTTCAACTTGCTTGTCTAGTGTTCTTGTTTGTTTATCTACTTTTCCTAGCATTGTGTTTATAACCTACTCCTGACATGGTTGATTATCTTCCTTTTTTGTGACTGGAACTACCTGTTGCTAGTCCTTACTAGGTACCTGAATTGCAGATGGCACAACTATCTTCTCTATGGTGTTTTGAACAAGGATTTGTTTTTTTTCAACAACTTCAAGTGTAGTTTCTCCTTGATTCTTCCCAAGATCAGTTGTTATACTAGATTCTTCTCTCTTTTCCAACTCTTGAGTTGCACCAACCACTTCTTGTTTCTCAGTGGAACTCTGGAACCGATCCCTTTGTGGGTTCATGGGGTGTTTCTCCAACAAGTTCTTGAGTTACCTTTCCAATAACAGGATCCACAAATGTCTTCTCCATACCTTGATTGGCCTAATATGTTTTTTCAACATTTACATCTTGAGATGTTTTCTCAACATCTTGATCAACTTCATTTTCTATTAGAACTTTTGTTTTTACTACCTCCTCCTCATCATCCTTTGTGAAATCTATTATAACCTGAGGAGGGACTTCTACAGGATGAACATTTATTGATTGATCAATGGTTTTTCCTGTATCTTGTTGGGATTCCTCTATCTCTTTAGATTTCTCTTCCTTTTGTTGTTTTTCCTGCAATGCTTGTTGTTTTATTAATTCTTTCTTATCCTTTTCTTTGTTTAAGTTCCTTTTTTGTGTAGCTTCCTCAACTTGTTGCCTATGAAACTCTTCCTCCGTCTTTTGCCAAAGCTCATGTTATCAAGTTGCTCTATTCTTCTCTTCTTCAATTGTTCGACACTTAGCCTCTGACTTCAACTGTATTTCTTCTACTCTCATAGCTTCCATTGTCTCTCTCTCAATTGTCACATTCTGCGCCGCAACTGCAACACTGTGTCATAACATCTATTTGTTCATCGAGATAGAGATTTTTGAAGATAGTGAGATTGGGAGTAGCTTTCCTATCCAAAACCTGAGCACAAATTTGTGCATTTTTGGTAAATACCTCTTCATCTCATTTTTCATGGGCACAAGTCCAATTAACAATAACCTGCTTAGCATGCTTAAGCACCAGACCTTTGGGATCATGTCTTTGATACCTACCATGTTCAAATCTATATTCTAAATGACTTAAACCCTCCTGCCTGGCCTACAAAGTATGCTTAACGAAGTAATATCCAAGCTAAAATCCATAAGGGATAAAAACTCTCTTTTTTCTTTGACCAAGGAAGACCTAAACCCCTGAAGAATAGTTTGGTAACAAATTTCCCCTAAGACAATCTTGTTAAGGACCTATGCAAGTAACAGGCGAGGAGAATCATTTTCTCTTAAAATTCTAATGTATTTGTATTTATATTCAATATACCAATTTCCGATATGAAACAAGATTTTCTTTGCATGTTTTGATAACCTAGGGCATTCATGAAAAAATATGATAAAATAAAGTCGAGCCAAGAATAGGTCACATATCATAGAGTATGACTTCTTATATTTATTCTCCCATAGCATGTTGTGTTAGGATATTTAGACACTTAGGAGTTAGTTAAGATCAACTTGGTCTAATGTGTCATTAGGTAAAAGTGTGTTTCTTTGCTTTCCCAAGGTACGATAGTTTCAGTCAGATTTGAAGGTATAAATCCTGAATATGCCCTTTTAAATTTTTGTAGAGATAATATTTCAGTTTTTTTTTCTAGGTTGCTACTCTTTTCTATCTGTGTATTCTCTTTTCCCCACGTTCTATGTGATCTCAACAAATTAGAAACATAGAGGAGAGGGTTTTCTTGTCTGTGCGATCTCGATAAATCAAAACAGAGGGAAAACTTGCATTTTCCAGGTAAGCTAACCGAGATCTAACCCTTGTTGTTGTCGAGAAGATAATTTTTTTCTTGTGTGAAAAGAGTCTTTTATGAGCACACTCTCTAGGACTACCTTCCACAACAACACCCCCAATCCTCCTTCCAAATAATATAATATTTATTGTACTAGCTCACTTGGTTAAAAGTTGATTTATTAAGTAAGAGGTCTTGGGTTCAAGTTTCTTTTTTGTTACTTTTTTTTTTTAAAAGTTCATGCATCCATCGTAAAGTACATTTCACTTAAATTATAAAAGTGAATCACTATAAGTAGCTTTCATATTTTATTTTAAGTTATTTATTTTGCATGCAACTTTCATTTATAAAGTAACTTCATTGTAAAAGTGCTCCTTACTTATTCTATAAAAGTTGGTCACTTCATAAGAAACTTATTTGTAAAAGTGAGGTTATTAGAAGGAGGGGTATCACCACGTGGATCAACTTCTACTTCGCATGTGGCTCTTTATTTACTATTTATGTCTTTTTTTCAAAGGGGATAACTTTCACATCCAAAGTTTGTTTTTTAGTGTTGTTTTTTTTAAACAACCTAGTTTTTCGAGATCTTCCCATCCAGACCATCAGTTTCAGATTTTAAATCCATATTCTCTATATATTTAATATGACTCCTCCCAATGATCTTTTACTTACCAGTACCAAATACTTCTCATGGAAATACCATATAGAGGATGCATTAAGAAGTAAAGGATTGTATCACATTACCTTGGGAAAAGAACAAGAACCCAATGATGATGAAAATAAATCCAAATGGGATAATAAGAATGACGAAGCATGTGGATGGATCGAAATGTCCATCTCTCTTGATTTAAGGTTTCACCTTTAAGGAATTGATGACCTCGATGAAGCTTGGGAAAAGCTTGAATCTTTATTTGGTAAACACAATATTATTCGAACCCAGTAGATAGAAAGTCAGATAATGACTTTAAGTCCAAATGATTTTCCTTGCATTGAAGATTATTTATTTAAGTTCAAAACACTTCGAATTTTATGTAAAAAGTGTAAAATAGATTTGGACAATGAGAGTTGCATATATATTATTATTGCTAATCTTGGTAGTACATATTCAGTGTTTGTATATACCTTCTATGCCACTAGAGAATCTCTAGGGACTTCTGATAAAAATCCCACTCTTGAGTCCTTTTGTGATGCTTTGATTAGAGAGCAAGATAAGCTTCTACAACTTGGAGTGATCAACACTGTAGGTACCTCCAACAAAGCCTTAGTGGCCCAACAAAAAGATAAATACAAGAAACCAAAGAAGTAAGATCCTTGCCACAACAACAAGAAAAACAAGGGTCCCAAACCTTCTCATCCATCTTCCACTCCTAAGTATGGTGACAAAGGAGAAAAATCTAAAAGTAAGAAGATTGGCAAAAAATGCAACTTTTGTGGGAAACATGGTCATGTGGAGTCCAAATGTTTTAAGAAGATGGAAGCCTTAGAAGCATCGATGAAGAAGCACAACATTAGTATTGATTCTTCTTCTTCTCATGGACATGCACTTTATGCTTTTGGCTTCTCCTTCAATGTAACTTCTACTTCTTCTTCTTCTTAGTAGCTTATTGATTCCGGAGAATCTTATCATATGGCTAAGGATAAAGCCATATTTTTATGCTCTTAATGAATGTAACACCAAGAAAATATTTGTTGGCGATGATATATCTCTAGGGTCTGGAACAATTTAAGTATATAATGGTCATTGTTACCCCCCAACCTAGGGGTAACTAAGGAGATGATATCTCGAGGCCCGCAGGTAGAAGACATGGAGTGTCGAGAGCTAGATGACCTGTTGAGCTCACATTGAGTAGACATAGGCCCTCCTCACCATCATGCATTGTCAACAGCTTAGTAGCATCTGCCACACCAGCTTGGCCTAGAAAGGAAAACTGGTCTTGCTACATGAGGTAACAAGTTTGGTCTCATGGTAAGTGTCACTTTAATAATTGAAAGTGTTTGAGCATGTTTCAAATGGTCTTTTCTTGATTAAGGAATGTTTGCTTGGAAATTATACCTTTTGCCTTATTTCACCTTGGTGGTTGACATGGTTTCCCAGTAAGTGGGTCACCCTTGGGAAAATGGTTGCTACTGGGGGGTCTCCTTGAAGGTTCATCATACATTTCCCGCTCATACTTGTCACTTTCCACACTTCCTCCCCTCCGTTTCCTCATCTTTTGGGTTTATGGGCTTATTGACCCCAAGAAGGGCTTGTACCTCATTTCATGGGAAGAAGGGGCTAAAGGCCCAGAGGTGTTGTAGTTGGAAAAAATCAAAATCCATAACTAATCCTTATAGATGCTCTCTCTAAGGTCCTAAGAGCAATGAAACACTTCTCCATAAAAAAGAAGGATTTAAAAAAAGAAAAATAATTAATAAATGTCCCACTTGATGGGGAATGCATTTGCGGTGTCTTTTAATTTCTAGTGCATATGGCACTTAATGTATTCTAAATTCAAGTGGCATTGCAATGCTCCTTTTATTTCCTTGCATATAACACTCAATGTTCAGACCATAAAAAAATGAAAGACAAATAAAGGGCTTGGAAAAATGTTTCATTTCAAATGAAGGATGCAACACACCCTCCACAAAGGCACCATAGATGAGACAATATGAGCCCTGTATATCTCAATAACCCCATGCCCAAAAATATTACCATAATTTACCTCATACTCACTACATGACTTAGAGAGGGTCTTCTTGGGAAACACTCTTTGACTTGGGGATTGGTCTACCCAATAGGGCACCATGACAACCCTCCCATACTTAAATTTGGAAAAATTTATAAGGACTTTGAGCATTTTTTTAGTTTGAAAAGGGGGGATCTAATGCACATGTTTGGGTGGTTCTTTCATTAAATGTGTCTTACTTGCCATGATACATGTGACTTGTGGACCCTTGGAGGGCGTACTTGTTTTTGTTTGTAGGACCTTGCCCACTGGAAGACATTCATGGAGGGACTAGGCCACTTGGACCTTCATAGGGGCTTGAAAGCCCATTGGATGGATGTTGCACCCCACTCATTAAAGACATTGAAAGATTAATGTTGCACTTGAAATGAAGTCTCTAGCACTTGGACATGGCCTGGAGACATGAAGAACTGGTGACATCACCCTCCTATGCTCAAAATTTCTCTTCTGAGAGCATGGCATCATATTTTGAGGGGGTGTTTTACCATTTAGGTGCACTTGGTAATTATGTGGGCTTGAAGTCCCACTCTATTGCTTGATTTGGGGATGATGTGACACTCTTCTAGCTTGACTTCCTAACCTTTGGAGACTTTTCTATCACACGTGCTACCTTGGAGAGAGATTTTCTGGGCTAACGTCCCATAATTTTGTTATTTTTGGTCATTTTGTAGCCTATGTGGGAAAAAATGAAAGACGTCTTGTCAATTAAGCATTGTAACTTAGGTTTTAGACCTAAAATCATGGATTTAATTGCAAAGTGGACAAACTAGGGCTTGGTTTTCCTCATATAAATATGAGGCAAGTCACTTGTAACAAATCATAACTCATCACCTGGAATATTACACTTGGATTGAAATTTCGGCCTCTTTGGACAATTCACTATTTCTTTTCTCTTGTGCAAAATGGATGGAATATGTGTTTATTGGTGGAATAAAGGCTAGTGACTTCTCTTGGATGCTTCTTCTTGGCAAATTCTTGGAATTTCTTTGATAAGGGTTTTGCATGCTATCTCTTGGTTTAGGTACAAAATGTTTGCAATTTTGTGTTTTTATTCTTAAATTCAAGGTTATATTATAAAACCCTAGAAGGAGTATAAGGGAATACACCCTCCATCAAGGTTTTTTCTTCTATTTTCATTGAAAGGGCTTAAGGATTGCTACAAGGAGTAAGAGGGTTTACACCCTTGTAGCAAAATCTTGCTATCTTCTCTAGGGAGTAAGAGGCTTTACACCCTTAGACGATCATCAAACCATAGTTTAACTTGGTTGTGGTCAAGCAAGAGACTCCATAAACCAATAGACAAGGCACTAATTGCATTGGATATTGGATATTGTTGCATTGCTAAATGTGAAATTTAAGAGATTGAATTGTTCAAGGTTGGATTTAAATTCTATATGTTATTGGCTTTATTGATTTGCTAAGTGATTGTGCTATTGCAATAAGTATTAAGCTACAACCATTAGGGTTACAACAAACTTACTTTCTCATACTCTTTTTCCACTTTTCTACTATTGAAAATTTGCTTGTAAGTTGTGATAATTGTTCTACTGATAATTATTTATTGATTGGGTGGTTTACTTGCTAATTTCAATGGATTGAACTTGTTGTTGTAGAAAACGTTTGCTACAACCATAGGGTTGTTACAAGACTAAGCTGATAACACTCTTTTACAGGCCCATATTACCATCAAAGTTTGGGTTTAAACATTGGAATATTGTCTACCAATTGCAAGAATTGTTATCCAATATTATATGTTGATTTTGATGATCTAATTTGAAGTTGTTATAAGTTTAACCTTGTTGATATATATTTCCTTACTTCTGCAATTTTGGGACAACAAGGTTTCTTGTTGATTTCCCACTTATCTTAGGCCTTATATCATCATATATTGTCTTGTTTTGGTTTTTTTAACAGTGCTTTGCAGATACACAACCTTGGAAACCATTTACTAGCTCCAAAGACTCTATCCACAATCCTCAAGTTCATCTTAGACCTTGAACTATAGGGGTGTTATTCTATCTCTTTGCTTCTCCCCTTGCAATCCCCCTAGGGTCACCCAGGAAGTCTCCCTTGTTTTGGACTTGTCCTTCAATAAAACAAGGAGGATATCTATTGAGGTGACAATGATAGGTGTCCCTAGTTGTGTCTCACACTTGTTTCTTGGGTTGGGATTTTCCCAATATACAATCTGTGCAAAAACAGTTTTGGCATCGTTTATGGGGAGGATTTTGAATCCTTTCTGATCCCATAATGACACTTTGCAATTCTATCCCAAAACTTTTACCCTTAGCTTTCCTGACGACTCCATTTGAGGGAAATTCCATTTTGAATTTTGATGAGATTTTCATAAAGTTCATCTGGCGACTCCATTAAAGGAAGATACCCTTTCCATCTTCAATGAGCCTTGAAGCTCATCTGGTAACTCCATTGAAGTGTCATTTTAGAAAATGGAATTATGGCACCACGGGATGAACCCTTGCCCAAAGCTCACCGTATCACAAAGACACTTTTACAGGTGGAAAAGAAAAAAGTTGTGGATGAAGTTGTTAAGTGTATGATGAGTCTTATGAGGGAGTTGTCTCAAGAATATATTGAAGAACAACTTGGTGAAGCACCTCTTACTAAAGAGAAGTCCCCTACAGATGAAGAGATGCATGAAGAACAAATATTTGAAGAAATTTTCCATGAAGATCCCAATGAATTTGCTCATGTTGAAGACCCAGGCGAGACATTGGTGTCTATTGAGGAAGATGAAGTTGTCTAGCCTTACGAAGAAGTGATCAGTTCCAGTGATTCAGGTGAATTCATGGAACAACCCTCAAATACTGTTGAAAATCAAATTAATGATTTCATATGTGTCTAGAAGCATGGATGGAATATTGGTTGTTTTAGTTTTGATGGAGATCCCATCTACAACATTGAGGGAAACTTCTAGTTAAAGAATAAAAAAATATTTCCTTTGTAATATTTCTTTCCATACGTGGATGATCAAGATATTTGGCAACCTAGTGATGATATGATCACAAACCTTTTTCATCCACTAGGGGATGGCTTGTGACAGTATACTTATGTTGATTTCCAGTCATACCTTGGGGATTATCCTTTTGAGGACTAGAGCTATTATTTGATGAAGATTATCAACCATCTTATGCTCGAATTTTGATGGACATAAGGACATGGAAAGCTTGAAATAGTCATATATCCATGCCATAAAGCAACACTATTTCCAACATGAGGCAGTATGCAGGGAATTGCAAGCACATATAAAAAGGTAACATGTTTTGAATATGGAGAAGGGTTATGTCTCCAGATTTATGTCTATCCTTTGTCTTGCGCATGTTTCTCTGGAAAATCATAAGGTCTTCTTTAGATCTTTCATATCCTCTCATCCTTTAGAAAGTAGTGACTATGTGAGTAAGGAAGAAGATGAGCCATCACCTATATGTGGTAGTCTTATTAAAAAATCGATGGATCAAACTCGTGACTATTCTTTCCAGTAGGATTATCTCCCTCCCACCCACCTCTGTGAGTTTCTTTCTATGATTGATCACATGCTTGTTTATGCTCATGATTATTTTCGCACCCTCCTATGCCCAAACGTTCTCTTCTTGGAGCATGATGTCATATTTTGAGGGGGCATTTTACCATTTATATGCACTTGGTAATAGTGTGGGATTGAAGCCCCACTATGTTGCTTGATTTGGGAATGATGCAACACTCTTCTAGCTTGACATCCTAGCCTTTGGAGGATTTTCTATAACATGTGCCACCTTGGAGAGACATTTTATGGGGTAATGTCCCATCATTTTGTTATTTTTGGTCATTTTGTAGCCTATGTGGGCAAAAAAGCAAGGCGTCTTGTCCATTAAGCATTACAACTTAGATTTTAGACCTAAAATCATGGATTTAATTGTAAAATAGACAAAGTAGGGTTTGGTTTTCCTCATATAAATATGAGGCAAGTGACTTGTCACAAATCATAACTCATCATTTGGAATATTACTCTTGGACTGAAATTTCATCCTCTTTGGACAATTTGCTATTTCTTTTCTCTTGTGAAAAATGGATGGAATACATGTTTATTAGTGGAATAAAGGCTAGTGACTTCTCTTGGATGCTTCTTCTTGGCAAATTCTTGGAATTTCTTTGATAAGTAAGGGTTTTTCATGCTATCTCTTGGTTTAGGTAAGAAATTTATGCAATTTTGTGTTTTTCTTCTTAAATTCAAGTTATATTATCAAACCCTAGGAGGAGAATAAGGGCATACACTGTCCATCAAGGATTTTTCTTCTATTGTCATTGAAAGGGCCTAATGATTGCTACAAGGATTAAGAGGGTTTACACTCTTGTAGAAAAATCTTGCTAGGGTTTATCTTCTATAGAGAGTAAGATGGTTTACACCCCTAGAAGATCATCAAACCCTAGATTAACTTGGTTGTGACCAAGAAGGAGACTCCATAACCCAATAGACAAGGAACTATTTGCATTGGAGATTGAATATTGTTGCATTGGTAAACATGAAATTTAAGAGATTGAATTGTTCAAGGTGGGATTTAAATTATATATGTTATTGGCTCTGTTGTCCTCCAAGGGTGTCTTGATTTGCTAAGTGATTGTGCTGCTGTAATAAGAATTAAGATACAGCAAACTTACTTTCTCATACTATTTTCCACTTTTCTAGCACTGAAAATTGCTTGTAAGCCGTGATAATTGTTCTATTGATAATAAGCTATTAATTGGGTGGTTTACTTGCTAATTTCAGCGGATATAACTTTTTGCTGTAGCAAAATTTTTCTACAGCCATAGGGTTGTTAAAAAACTTTGTTGATAACATTCTTTTACAGGCCCATATTACCATAAAAGTTTGGGTTTAAGCATTGGAATATGGTCTACTAATTGCAAGCATTGTTATCCAATATTATGTGTTGACTTTGATGATGTAATTTGCAGTTGTTATAAGTTTAATCGTGTTGATATATATTTCCTTATTGCTGCACTTTTGGGACAACAAGGTTTCTTGTTGATTTCCTAGTTGTCTTGGGGCTTATTTCATCATATATTATCTTGTTTTGGTTTGTCTAACACTGTTTTGTAGGTACACAACCTTGGAAACCATTTGCCAACTTCAAATACTCTCTCCTCAAGCCTCAAGTTCATCTTAGGCCTTGACCTATATGGGTGTTCTTCTATCTCTTTTCCTCCCCCCTCACAATCCTACTAGGGTCACCCAGGAAGCCTCCCTTGTGTTGGACTTGTCCTTCACTAAAATGAGAGGGATATCTATTGAGGTGACAATGATAGGTGTCCCTAGTCGTATCTCACACTTGATTCCCAGGTTGGGATCTTCCCAAACTACGATTTCGACGATAAAAGTTTTGGCGTCATTGTTGGGTAGGATTTTGAATCCTTTCTGATCCCATAATGACACTTTGCAAGTCTATCCCAAAGATTTTACCCTTGGCTTGCTTGGGTTGAAATTTTTCATAACTACAATTTGTGTGATAACATTCATTTCAATGATGTATGATGTGTTCCAAGTATTTCCTGCAACCTTCTATCAGTGAATCAAATCACTCAATCAAGTGAAAGTAAAATTGTAGAGTTTTCACCTCACCAAGTTGTAATCGAGGGTCTAAAAGATCCTAAGCATGTTCTTGCAACTGGAATTGTTGATGATATTACCATGTTGTACAAGTTTGAGAACTTTGGGTCATCATATTTTTCATCAGTTTTTGTTGCTCATAGCGATGACTTGAGCAAACTTTGGCATGACGGTTTGGTCATATAAACTATCGCACATTGCAACAACTATGTAATCAATAGATGGTGACTGGTCTTCCTCTTGTTTCTTGCAGAGATGGTGTTTGTGCCAGTTGTGTTCGTGACAAATATGATCGAGATAGTTTTGACAAACGTGCCTCTTGGAATGCCTTGGGCCCCTTTGTAGCTTGTTCATAGTGACTTGTGTTGTCCGCTTTCTTCTCCTTCTTTTTGTGGGTGCAGGTATTTTTTAACTTTCTTTGATGAATTTTCCAAGTGTAGTTGGGTTTACTTCTTAAAACTTAAGAGCGAAGTTTTTGACAAGTTTTTGGCTTACAAGGCCCTCGTAGAAAATCAATCTGGACATCAACTTCAAAGGTTAAGAACATTTAATGTAGGTGAATATGTGAACAATAAATTTACAAGTTACTGCACTACATAGGGCATCCAAACGCAACACATTGTTCCATATACACGACAACAAAATAATGTTACTGAGAGAAAGAATCACACACTAAAAGAAATGGCTAATTGTATGATCCAATCTAAGGGATTAAGTCTTAATTATTGGGTGGAAGCCATTAACTATGCAAATTACATAGTAAATTGCACTCCCTAAAAGGATCTAAAAAATATAACACTGGAAGAAGAAAGGAATAAAATTAAGCTAGATGTAAGTCACTTCCATGTATTTGGCAATGTAGCATGGGATCACAATCTTGATGAGAAAAGGAAAGATTTACAACCTAAAAGTGAGAAGTGTATCGTTGTTGGATATTTTGAAGATGTCAAAGGTTACATACTTCTTCAACCTCATTCCAATGAAATTGTTATTAGAAGAGATGTTAAATTTGATGAAAATCTCTTGGCCCGTGAGCCTAATTCAACGTTTGTGCCTTCTTTTCCCTGCAATCTATCTTTGACGTTTGTGCCATCTTATGTTTATATTATGGTTTCTTCTTCTTCAGATGATGATAATGAGGATAAAAATACACCTTTTCCTTCTCACCTTCCTCCAGATGAGTCCATTGAACATGAACCTGCACCAACACCACAACTTCCCCAATGGGTCTGTTCAACTCGAGAAGGAGTTAGTGATCTTGTTGGTGATCCTTCATATCAGTGTCGAACACATTCACAGATCCAACGAACCTCTTCTCTTTTGGATCAAGTTTCAAAGACTCATGATCTAGAGACATTTTCACAAGCTTCGGGTCATCCAAATTGGGATACAAAAATGAATGAAGAGTATCGCTCTTTAATGGAGAAAGTTACTTGGGATCTTGTACCTCTCCCGAAAGGAAGAAAACTTGTCAAATATAAATGGGTCTATAGAAGTAAGTATGCATTAGATGGAAGTGTTGAAAGACACAAGGCTCGGTTAGTTTCCAAAGGATTCTCCCAAGTTGAAGGCATTGACTATAATGAAACATTTTCCCATGTATCCAAAATGAATTCCATCTGCCTTGTTCTATGTCTTGCAGCCTCACATAAATGAGAGGTCCATCAGATGGATTTCAAATCTGCCTCCTTGCATGGGGATTTTCAAGAAGAAATATAGATGGAACAACCTCCTAGCTATGTCCAAAATGACTCTAGCCTTTTTTGTTTCCTTAAGAAATCTCTTTATGGTCTTAAGCAGGCTCTCTGAGCTTGGTATGTCAAAATGGACAACTTTCTTCTTGACACCGGCTTTTCTAGATTCCATTATGATCCTAATGTCTATACCAAGAAAGTAGGAATCCATTGCATAATCCTTGTTCTTTATGTTGATGATCTTATACTCACTGGTAGTGACCCTAAAATTTTAAACCATGTGAAAATCAGTCTTAAGAAGAAATTTGAAATGATTGACTTAGGATATTTGCACTATTTCCTTGGCCTCCAAGTATTGCAAACCAAGGAAGGAATATTTATTTCCCAGACTAAGTATGCTTGTGACCTTCTTAGCGACTTTCACATGGATTGTTCTAAACCAACCCCTTCTCCCTTCTAGTTTGGAGTCAAACTTGCTGCCACTTATACTTCTCCCGAAGTTGATGCCACCTTGTACTGTAAGTTAATTGATATCCTCTTATATTTGACTAATACCCATCTTGATATTTCCTTTTTGTTGGTCTTCTTGCTCGGTATATGAAATCACCCCATGAAATCCACTAGAAGCAGCTAAAAGGATACGTCGGTATGTCTGGGGTATAGTTCAGTTCAAGATGCATTACAACTCAAGGGGGGAATCCCTTATTAGTTTGTTTCACTGATTCAAATTGGGCCAGCGACCCTAATGATCAAAATTATACCACAAGTTATGTTTCTAGCCTTGGTTCAGGACCTGTCACTTGGGCCTATAAAAAACAATATGTTGATGCATGGTAGCATCGAACAAGTACTTCCACATAGGCTTGGTGTCTACCATGCGAAAGTCATCCAAAGCCTTCTATTTTGGTAATTTACTTTAATTAAAGTTATAATTAAAGTAAAGTGAGTTTATTAGCATGTTGAGTTTATTTAAGGTAATGCTTTAATTAACATTAGTGAATTAAATAATAGCCATTGATCTCAAGTGAGGTGAGAAGTAATATCAATCACCAATCACTTTGGAGATTAGGGTTAGGTCAAAACTCGATCTTATAAAAGCAAGGCTAGGGTGAAGGAGAAGTCACTTTTACAAAGAGATAACAAAGAAGGAATTTTGCCAGTGTGGAGTCATTTGAGAGTGTAGAAGCAAAGAATGACTTTTTCTTACACATTATATGAGTAAGTGAGATCTCATAGAGAGATGGTGAAGAGTATTTCATCCAAGTGTCTATGTAGAGAGGGTTGGGTCACAAAGGAATGTGATTCAAGATATTGGATAGGTGGAGAAGGAATTCCATCTAGATATCATACAGGTCAAGGAGAAGAGAGAGCAGAGGCTATCACAAGTGGGTTTCAGTTGATTGAAGCCAGAGGAAAGGGTAGCTCCATACAAACTTTGTCGTACAATATTTATGAGCGTGTATAGGGGTTTCAATGGAGATAAACATGTATACATGGGTGTGCATAAGGAAAGGTATGTACACCTTGAAAAACATGTATATATGGGCCGTACAATGGTATAGACTTTGCCAGGTTTGTGTGTAGTTGTATTTCTCTCAATGGGCGATTATTCCTGTTATGGGAGACTTGATTTGATCATAATAAAATCATGTGAGTATTGGTTTTGCATTAGGAGTTTGTTTCCAGGGGATTTTACCCAAAAATATTTGTCTCTCGTGTATGATATTTTGGTTTCCTTATTTATGCTTACGTTGTAATGTTCAGTTGATAACTCAACTGTGATTTTATTCAATAAGTGTTTTTTTTTAATTAACTATCGAGTGCTTGGTTAAGGAAAAATTCAACATGGTATCAGAGTAGTTTCTATGAGAGGAAGAAAGATCTCAGATCCAAAATAGTTTGAGGCAAATCTATTAGATCTGCGAGGAGATCTTGTAAGATCTATAACCAACATGAAGAAACCAAAGGATAGATTTCAGAGAAACAACAATACCAAGGCATAACTAGGGTTTTGCAGTTTTATGGAGTTGTAATTAGGGTACAATAAGCACAAGAGTGTACATATGTGGGTCTCATTAAGAGATATTGCGTACATATGTAGGTTCGAGTGGTGACAGGTGTGAATAGGGCCATATAGATCAATACATGGGTAGTTTCAACAGAGGGTTATCAGACCATATCTTTGAGATGGGAATTGGATTGTGATTTGAGGATAAGTTGGATGGGGTTTCCAACTACATTCCTTGGAAGGATATGATCATGTTGGTGTTGAAGGAGAACATGATCTAGTAATTTTATAATACTCATATCACTCCTCCAACTGATGCGACAAAACTGGTCGTTCATAATTAGAAGGATTTGAAAGCCAGGAGCATAATTCTAGATGGAGTGAAGGATTATTTGATCCCTCATTTATCAGGTAAGACAACTATTAGGGACATGTGGGAGGCTCTGAAGGGTTTATTTTAGAGCAAGAATGAGAATCACAAAATGGTGTTGAGAGAGAAGATCATAGACACCAAGATGACATGATCAAACACAATGACAACTTATCTCACTCGGATCTAACAAGTTCTATATGAAATGGATGTAGCTAGGGAGACAATGACTGATTCAAAGTTGGTGAGGATGGAACTGAAAGGATTCACAAAGCAGTGGACATTGTTCATCAAAGGGATCGTAGCATGCGAGAACCTCCCCGATTGGTCAAGGTTGTGGGATGACTTCGTACAGGAGAAACTTCGAGATGAAGAGTTGAATGAAGGTCGACACAAGCATGATGATGAGAACCTTGCTTTCGCCATCCATACAAAGAAGGGAAAGTTCAAGAATATTTCGAATGGATAGTCTACCTCTCAAGACGACAAGAAGAAGGACATTAGAAAAGTCAAGTGCTTTTCATGTCACAAGTTTGGACATTATGTACGAACAAGAAGAAGGGAGGGAACGAAACACAACCAGAGATAATTGTGGTGGCAAAGAATCAAATGGACGAGTTTGCCAATAATTTTTAACAAACAAAGTTCTTACTTGTTTCCCAGACTTCTCTGGGCACCATATGAACCAGTGCATGGTTAATAAATAGTGGAGCCACATATCACATGACAAGAGCATGGGATTTGTTCGAGAGCTTCACATAGTCTGACTCAGATATGCATGTGGAACTTGGTATGGGGACCAAACATGCAATAAATGGTTCTGGAATAGTGCCATTCCAGACGAAGTCAAGATGTGTGTTGAGAGTGATGGACATGCTATGGGTGCAATAACTTATGAGGAGTGTGCTCTCAGTCTCATTGATTGAGAAGAAGGGATTTGACATAACGTTCGAGGATGGAAAGGTGTTTCTCAATCCCATAAGATCTAGCTTAGACTAAGCAATTGTTTTTGGAGTTAGAGAGAGGAACTTGTATAGGCTAAAGGGCCATCCTATGCAAGCAGTGGAAGGAAACAAAGTGATAGAGGAAAAGGAGTAGGTAGCTCCGAAGTTTGAGTAGCTCAGAGGGAGGAAACCTTCAGGTTTGAGTAGGAAGAAGCAACCTTCCAAGTATTTCAAGAAGGAGTAGTGGGTTGATATGGCCATGCACGATGCTTAGGAGCAAGAGGCTTCTAGGAGCATGCTCAAAGGTTGCAATTCTTCAAAGACGGGCCTGAGTGAGATGACAGGGAGAAACCAATTAGGTGGATTGGAGAGTAGCCATGGTAGCAGATCTGGTAGTGAAGATAGAGCCACAATCATGTGGTATAAGTACCTTCCTCACTAAGAGGGAGTATTGATGCATGATAACATCAGACATGTACTTCCACATAGTCTTGTTGTCTAGCATGCATAAGTCATCCAAAGCCTTCTATTTTGGTAATTTACTTTAATTAAAGTTATAATTAAAGTAAAGTGATTTTATTAGTAAGTTGAGTTTTATTTAAGGAAATGATTTAATTAGCATTAGTGGATTAAATAATAGTCATTGGTATCAAGTGAGGCGAGAAGCAATCTCAACCATCAATCACTTTGGAGATTAGGGTTAGGTCATAACTCAATCTTATAAAAGCAAGGCTAGGATGAAGGAGAGGTCACTTTTACATAGAGATAGAAAAGAATGACTTTTTCTAGTGTGGAGTCATTCGATAGTGTAGAATCAAAGAAGGACTTTTTCTTACACATTGTATGAGTGAGCGGGGTCTGATAGAGAGAGGGTGAAGACTATTTCATCCAACTGTTGATGCAGAGAGGGTTGGATCACGAAGGGCTATGATTCAAGATCTTGGATATGTGGAGGACTTCCATATAGAGATCATATAAGTTAAGGAGAAGAGAGAGTAGAGGTTGTCACAAGTGGGTTTAAGTTGATTGAAGCTAGAGGAAAGGGTAGCATTGTACGAAGTTTGTCATTCAATATTTATAAGTGTGTATGCAAGCATCAATGGAGACATGTGCGTATACATGGGTGTCCAGAAGCAAATGCATGTACACCTCGAAAAGCATGTAGATATGGTCCATACAACAATACATACTTTGCCAAGTTTATCTGTAGTTTTATATCTCTCAGTGGGCCATTATCCCTATTACAGGAGCTCTGATTTGATCATAATACAAGCATATGCATACTAGTTTTCCCTTAGGGGTTTTTTTCTAGGGGGTTTTACCCAAAAATATTTGTGTCTCATGTACGAGATTTTGGTTTCCTTATTTATGCTTTTGTTGTAATGTTTAGTTGATAACTCAACTGTTTTTTTATTCAATAAGTGATTTATTTGGAATTAAATATCGGGAGTTGGGTTGAGGAAAATTTCAACACAACAGTCTATTTCTCTTCCTTCAACAGAAGCAGAGTATCGAGAAACAATGAATGCAAGTCAAGAATCCTTGTGGCTTTGATAGATCCTTTCAGAGTTTGGATTTCAACAACAACATCTACAAACCCTCTAGTGCAATAATCAGAGTGCCATAAAGCTCTCCAAAGAACCAATTCAACATCATCGTAAAAAATACATCGAGCTACACATGCACTTCATCTGAAAGCTCATTCATTATCAAGTTGTCGATGTGTTCTTTTTTCCTAGAAAAGATCAAGTTGTTGTCATATTCACAAAGTCTCTTGCATAAGAGAAGTTTTCCAAACTTCGTTCTATGTTAGGAGTTAAGGAATTTCTCATTAAGGGGGGGTAGACTCTAATTCCTCCTTCCTTATCCTATTGTGTTGCCTTTGTAAATATTTCGATCGTATTCCAAGTTGTTCTTAAGGGGGGATGTTAGGATATTTAAACACTTAGGAGTTAGTTAAGATCAACTTGGTCTAATGTGTCGTTAGGTAAAAGTGTGTTTCTTTAGTATGCATTTGTAGTTAGGTAATCTGACAGCCATGATATGTTCCCAACATAGAGTGATATGATGGTTCATATTCTCCTCAATCTTAATGGCTACATTGATACATGACTTAACACCCGATTGGTCCATCATATCTATTTAAAGATCATCGAGGGTCATTTGTCGATGATCAATTGTGAGAAACTCTCTTGTAAATCGCCTTGTAATATTTTTATTTTGCATTAATAAATTGCTCCAAGTGGCCACATTGGTTGGGGTTGTGAATTTTCCCTCACAGGGGTTTTACCACTTAAATACATCGATGTGTTGATATTTTATCTGGTTATGTGAGTGGTTACTGAAGGTGTTTGTCCTATGTTGGAATACCTGTGTTGTTGAACTTGTTGAAGTATACATGAACAGGTGGTTCCAACATATGCCAACTCAAATTCATCTCAAAGAAGACATTCCTAGCACACATAACATCTAACAAATAAGATTCCATGTAAAATGAGGGCACTTCACCTTGCAAAGGGTTTTGAGCTTGTTGAATTTGGTTGTTGAGTTGTTTTGCAATGATGGCACCCCAATTGAATATTTTCTCGATAGTAGCTAATGTGTATGCCAATGGCATCCAAGCCTCAATAAACCGTGAGCAATCCTTCTCACCATATAGCCAACAAATCTAGACTATAATCTACATATAAAGTTCCCTTGGACTTGTTACACTATACCATCCTGAAGACCTATTGAAGAATTTCCTATCTTCTTTCCACCAACTAGCCACTAGTTTTCCCACATCATGTTGTTTATGAAATGCTACCATGAAATCATTATTGAGTAATAGGTTTGGTTTAGGAAGCTTGTGATACTCTCTAATCTCAATAGGGAGAAACATACCCACACATTTCCCTTGCACATTGGTAATTATGTTGTTCTTACCATCAACATGGCTAATATTCCATTCTAATGCTTCGATGCACGGAAAGACGAGAGCCCTCGCTGCAATCATATGTATCCGAGAGCATAGAACATTTGAGAAAAATTGATCATCTACTTCCCTGATGGATGGGTTGTTATGTAGTGTTGACCTAGGGTAATATTCATCCTTGAATTTAATGAGAATTTCATTCCAAGTAGGAAGGAGAACATTAGTTCGAGCGATTGGCTCAATATCTCTGTGTAAAGGTGGTTGAAAGAAATCCTTCTTGAAAGGAATATTGATTAACAAATCAACGCATAAGAACCATGGCTCAAGGTCTCACAACCAATAATATCAAACTCAAAATAAAACCCAAGATCCCTCGAACCAATAGGGGAAAGCAAGGGATCACGTGATCCCATTGGATACAACACCTGATCAATTGTTGATACCTTGTCTCAAGAATGCAAACATGACTATAAAGATCCCATCTCAGAAGCAATTAAAAAACAAGGATAAGACACCGCATAATTCACCCATGACGGGGAGGAGGCTACTTGAATACTAGCAATAAACAAAGGGGAAACCAACGACTGACTGACAGTTGACACAAGCTTGGGAGAACCCAAATCTTTCCAAGCCAAGGAGGATAAAATACTTGCGGATGATCATTCATCTACAATACATTGGTAAATTCCTTTTGAATTAGCTTTAACCATTATTTGGAAAGGTGTAGAAGAAGGAAGGCAAGGCTCAATAAGATCATTCCAATCATAAGAAACCATCCTAGGACTTGGAGGGAGCATACTTGAAGAGAGTGGAATTCCCCCATGTTCAGAAGGTAGTGAATTGGAAGTGATAAATACATAGTTGATAGATGCATCACTCCCAAAATGAAGAGTGGGATCAACCAAATATTGCATCAATGTGATCATATTTGTAGACTCGTCACTCTCCAAGAGAAGTGTGGGATCGATCGAAGATTGTGTCAACATGATCGCTTCCTCAACCACTAGTTGTATAGGTTGTTGGGAAACCAAACATGACTCAAGAATAAAGGGGCCTTCAGAAAAGGACCATGCTCTTCGTACGACAAGAATAACAAGGTACAAATTAGTAAGGTGATCTCCCTTATAAAGCTTACAAGGGAACTTGGGCTTACGTCGTATTCATCTAGGTTTCTCAACAATGTCAATACCCATAGCATGACTTGTAGTGGCTAGTGGGTTGCCCCTAATATGGATTGAAATGGCTAGGATTTAGTATCCAACATGACTTGTAGAGGTTGGCGACGTTTGTCCAATATGACTAGAAATGACTAGAATTGTGCCCCTAACATGAATTACAACACCTGGTTTCTTGTCTTCAACATGGCTCACAAAGTTTGTTGACATATATCCAACATGACTAGCAGAGGTTGGTTTCATGCTCCCAACATGACTAGCAGAGGTTGGTTTCATGCTCCCAACATGACTAGTAGAGAATGGTCGTTGAAATCCAATATGACTTGCAGTGACTGGGCTCTTGCCCCCAACATGAATTGCAGTGGTTGGTTGCAAATATCTAACATGACTCGCAAAGTTTGGTGAACTAATGCCAATATTAATCGCAATGACTAGACTTGCACTCCAAGCACGACTTGTAGAGGATGGTGACTTGTCTACAACATGACTCACAAAGGTTGATGAACTATTTCCAATATGACTTACAATGACTGGACTTGCGCTCCCAGCATGACTTGTAGAGGTTGGTGACACTTCTCCAACATGACTCACAGAGGTTATTGAATTCTTCATCTTATTTTTCCTCTTCCTATTACTTTTAGGCTTCTAGTTACTAGTAGCGAGACTTTCACCAGATGAGGCAGAAGGTTAATAATCCACATCAATTTGATTCCCTTGGCATAAAGTTCTTATCTAAGAAACATAAAGAGCAGTCAATACATTTAGAGTGGTCCACAACCAAACCAATAGTTCAAAATTCAACCTAGGAATGTTCAAAGTAGTTGTCAAGGGGGAACTGTTAGAATATGAAGGATTGTGCTCGTTTTACCATTGACAATACCCTTGTCACCCAAGCATAGGCCAAAGCCACCCTCCGAGCACCTTGACCTTGACAAAGAGAAGAATCCTGGTAACAATCAATAGCCAAGCAAGAAAGTAACCAAAGCTGATAAGATATTCCAACCCAGAAACTGGCGCAACACCTTCCCTAGAACTTGCGCACAAAATTGCCAGACTGCAGTGCGCACAAGTGACTTCTGCAATTCTGAGAATTGCGTATAATGAGAGACTGGCGCCCTGTATTTATAGTAATTATGGAAGGCTTTCTTGGGCCGACTTCTCCTTCTGGTTACTAATTAATTCATATTAATTATATTTCTGCAACCGACATCTTGTTTAGGGTTTCCTTCATTTCTTTGCTTCCTTCCAGAACATTCTAATCTTGTCAAAGGTCGCAATAGAGGTTCATACCTCCCTAAGCTACCATAATATCAACACTCCCTCCTAGCTAGGGAGGTATGGTCTTGAGCACAAAACATACCATTCAATTGGTAGTATTACGTGCACCATCATTATTATCCAACTGGATAATCTCCATGACAACTGGTACAATATCAATTGATAGAACACAACTGTGTCTATCCACGACAGTACACAAATACTCAAACCGTGACACATAGTCACAAACAGTGGAACATATCCACCATAGTAGAATATCTCTACTGTCTGGAGACAGACAGTCTCCATAACAATCATCTGTTAGCAACCTGCACAGAAAATATTGTTAAAGATAAATTGAATCACCTGGGCCAATATTTCACTCACATCTATGAGCTCTGAAATAATATCTGCCCTCATAGTAGAACATCAATGATGGGCTAGCTGCCCTATTCTTCTCAAACAAGGAAGAATGATTGTTCTGATTTCTGAGCCTAGACCATTCCTCAACCTGGGCCATTCCTCCGACACTAAACAAAGTGTAACCTAGAGAGAATGAACCTACCCTAAGGAATGCATGTCCCTGATTGCTGAGCCTGGATCATTCCCCACCTTGGGCCATTCCTCTGGCACTAAACAAAGTGCAACATGGAGAGAATGAATACACCATAAGGAATGACTGTCTGGACCATTTCCTCTGTTAACCACAAGAGGAAAAGACTGTCCTGTATCAACCTCCAAAATAGACCATTCCTCATGTTAACCACAATGAGAAATCGTAGTCCGACGAGGCGGGCCAGTCTTCTTGAGCAACCCTCAAGAAGAGAGACTGCCCTAGACCACTCCCCATGTTAACCATAATGGGAAGTTGTTGTCTATGATATATCAACAATCTAGACCATTTCCCATGTTAACCACGATGGGAAATCACTATCTGTCAAAAATCTCAATCCACTTTTCGAACATGAAAGAATTTGCCCAATTGGGCTATTTTTCAATCTAAAAAATAAATGTCTTCAATAATATTTTCAGTGCTCCCTCCCAACCTGGAGAGTCATTTCTTCCCTTTCAGCTAAGGGAGTTATTTCCATGATCCCCATATTCTCTTGGAAATATGAAAAATTTATTATGGATAGAGGTTTTGTTAGGATGTTTGTTGTCTGCTCATCTGTGGGGATATACTCGAGCTTTACCTCTCCTTCTTGGACTTTATCTCTAATAAAGTAGTATTTGATCTCAATGTGTTTCGACCTTTCATGAAACATGGGATGTTATGATAATCTTATACAACTCTGATTATCATAATGTATTATGGTCGAATCTGGAATCTGATCAAATAAATCAGAGATTAACTTCCTTAGCCATATTGCTTCTGTGTATGCTTCACATGCTGCGATATACTCTGCTTCTGTTGTGCTGAGTGCAACAAAATTTTGTTTCCTGCTGCTCCAAGATATCATAGTGGAGCCCAAGCTGAAACATGTACCTGAAGTGCTCTTTCTGTCCTCTGCATTTCCTGCCCAATTTGAGTCTGTGAATCCATGAAGTTGGATATCACTGGATGCGGTATATCTCAAGCCATAGTTTATTGTCCCACGAATATATCTTAATACATGCTTTGCAGCTATCCAGTGCTCATGTCTTGGTTCCACCTGGAAGTGGCTTAGTATATTCATGACAAAGAAAATGTCTGGTCGAGTATTTACCAAATACATCAATGACCCAATTAGTTGTCGATATAGAGATGGATCTAATGGATCAGAATCTGGGTCTTTTACTTTTCTTATATCCGCATTCATAGGAGTGTCCATGGATTTACATTCCATCATTCCAAACTTCTGAAGGATATTTATTGCGTACTTTCCTTGTCCAAGGAATACTTCACCACACTTCTGCCATACTTCTAGTCCCAAGTAATGATGCATGAGACCTAGATATTTCATATCAAATTCATAAGCTATTTCCTTCTTGCACTGAATGATGAGAGACTCTTCACCTGTTATGAATAGATCGTCAACATATAGTAGTAGAATTATAGGTGCATTGTCCACGACTTTATAATAAAGGTTTGGATTTGCATGACTCTTAGAGAAACCAAGTCTTGTTAGATAGTTGTCCATTCTAGCATACCAAGCCCTTGGAGCTTGCTTGAGTCCATATAGAGATTTCTTTAATCTGCAAACGTGAGTGTCTCTGGAATGTACCTCAAACCCTTGAGGTTGTTCAATATATACTTCTTCTTCAATTTCTCCATTGAGGAAAGTTGTCTTTACATCCATCTGATGTAAGTTCCATCCCATGGAAGCGGCAAGAGATATGATAGCTCTGATGGAAGCATATCTAGCCACCGGAGCAAAAGTTTAATCATAATCTTCTCCCTCCTTCTGGGAGAACCCTCTGGCTACAAATCTTGCCTTGTATTTATCCACGCTTCCGTCTGCTACATGTTTGATCTTGTATACCCATTTTGAAGTTTCTACTGATTTTTCTTTAGGTCTAGGTACGATATCCCATACCTCATTTTTCATAATGGATTGATGCTCTTCCGTCATAGCTTCTTTCCATTGTCCCTTTTGAACTGCTTCTTCAAATATGGTAGGTTCTTCATCTAGAAGCTTCGTCATGTATGCTGCATAAATTGAGAATCTTTTAGGTCTTTTACTCTTTCTGAATGTTCCTTTTGGAACCTTGAGTCTTTTTGCGTCTTGTAAGGTGGCTTCAAGCCAAGCTGGTCATTTCTTGGTTTTAGGTACGATATCTGAATCAATGTTTTCACATGGTTCCATAGGATGATCAGGTTGTTCCTTTTCGTCATTTTCGTTTTTTGTGCTTTTTTCATTAGGTACTTCAATCTCTTCTTCTTCAATAGTTTCTTCTATGGATTTCTTGAAGGCCATCTTTTCATTGAATGTTACGTCTCTACTGACTTCGATCTTGTGTTGTTCTAGAATATATATTCTATAGGATCACTGTATCCTACGAATATCCCCTTCTTTCCTGAGGGTTCTAGTTTATTCCTTTTATTCTTGGGAATGTGAGAGTAAACAGGGCATCCAAATATTCTTAGATTTTCTACATTAGGTTTCTTACCTGAGAAGGCTTCTTCTGGTGTCATGTCCTTCAATATATGATCAGGACTTTTGTTCTGCACATATATTGCTGTCATTGATGCTTCTCCCCATAAGAACATGGATAGACCTTGATCATTTAGTAAGGCTTTTACGGTTTCTTCAATAGACCTGTTCTTTCTTTCTGCTACACCATTTTGTTGAGGATTATGAGGAATAGTTAGCTCCCTCCTAGTCCCTGCCGATTTGCAGAATGCAATGAATTCCTTCGAGGTGTATTCTCCTCCATTATCTGTTCTTAATGTCTTGATCTTCTTGTTCGTGAGGTTTTCTATCTCTGCTTTGAATTCTTGGAATTTGCTGAATACTTCGTCTTTTGTCTCTAGTAGATATAGCCAAGTATTTCTTGAATAATTTTCTATGAAGATTACGTAGTAAAGATATCCTCCTAGAGATCTTACTGGCATCAGACTGCAAACATTTGAGTGTATTAGATCTAGGATCTCCTTAGATCTGTTGTTGCTGCTTGAGAATGGTTTCTTGATATTCTTCCCAAGGGCACATCCTTTGCAAATTCCTTCATGTGTAGACTTCAATTCTGGTATTCCTTCAACCATTCTTCTGAGAGAGGGTAATGCTTGATAATTAATATGAGCATACCTTCTATGCCAAAGTTCATTAGGGTTGACTTCGTCATGTACGAGAGCTTCTTCATTTTTTTCTAGTAGTCTATACAAATTTCCTTCACGACTTCCAATAACCCTAGAATTCTCTATGCTGGAGTCTTTATGCCATGATAATACTTTTCCATCCATGAAAGATATTATGTTTCCTTTGTCTTGTAGGCAAGATATCTATACAAGATTCTTTTCTAAACCAAGTACATATAAAACATTGTTGAAGTGAACATTGTTACTTAATTTTAACTTGATGGAGGCTTGTCCAAATCCTTCGACTGGATAAGTGATTTTGTCTGCAAGCTCTACCTTGTACGATGTCTTCTTCTCATTTAGGTTTGAGAGTCTGGCTTGATCTCCGATCATGTGCCTAGAAGCTCCATTATCGATTATCCACTTGTTGTCTTCAATCGTTCCAGTGAGTGCTGAGTAGTGTAAGAGACTGATCATTTCACTCATATCTTCAGTTGACTGGTGGCTGGTCATGCTTAGATCCAAAACTTCAACTCTAACGTTTCTGTCTTCTGGGATAGCCAAAAGGTGTGCTGAACTAGGGCACATCTAAATATCTTCTCCTTGAGCGAGATGCTCCATCACAAGGTGCTAGATCTTAGATTAGGGTTTTTGCAACTGCTTCTGCTAGTAACCCTAGTGAGAGTGTTTTGGAAGCTGCTCCTGCTAGTAACCCTAGCGGTAGTTCCTCAACAAGCTCATTATCCTAACGATTATGCTTCCTTCTAGCGTTTAGACTGAATGAAGGAGGTGTGGGCCCATAACCTGTTAGAATATGAAGGATTGTGCTCGTTTTACCATTGACAATACCCTTGTCAGCCAACCATAGGCTGAAGCCACCCTTCGAGCACCTTGAGCCTCACAAAGAGAATAATCCTGGTAACAATCAATAGCCACGCAAGGCTAATGCACAAAGCAAGAAAGTAACCAAAGCTGATAAGATATTCCAACTTAGAAGCTAGCACAACACCTTCCCCAAAACTCGCGCACAAAACTGCCAGACTGCAGTGCGCACAAGTGACTTATGTAATTCTGAGAATTGTGTATAATGAGAGACTGGCGCCCTGTATTTATAGTAATTCTGGAAGGCTTGCCTGGGCCGACTTCTCCTTCTAGGTACTAATTAATTCATATTAATTATATTTCCGTAGTCGACATCTTGTTTAGGGTTTCTTTCATTTCTTTGCTTCCTTCCGGAACATTCTAATCTTGTCAAAGGTCACAATAGAGGTTCATACCTCCCGAAGATACCATAATATCAAGAGGAACCATTATTTCCAAAGAAAGGAAAAGCAAAAGAATTCCCTTGGGAAGGGTTCCCTTAGTTGGTATCCTCAAGAACTTTAGCCATGAAATTCTTATGAACGGATTCGTCCCTTGCGGTATTGTTCATGTCTAAAAAAGTCTCATACACTGATTTTGGAAAACTAGTTGTAACATACCCACTTCGAAATTCAGAATTTTTTTCGGCCTTTTTCTTCTGATCTTCGAGGAACAAACTTCCCCAAATCCCTACGGGGCCTGATACAGACCCTGCTATCCCTGAACTGCACTCATATGATCGACGACTATGACCACAGGCCTTATCGGGGAGGTGCTCGTCGGCTTTCGCGATTCGGGAAATCGGAATACATATATTTTCCTTTCTTTCTTGTCTTTCGAAGGGACGAAACTCGAAATGGGTCTAACCACTTAACAAGGTTAAAAACAAGCCGGAACAAGTTTTGGGTGTTCTACCCTTCGGGGTTTCGCATATCGGAATTTCGGGATATGCGATGTCGGGGGGGTCTCACACCTGGGTTTCCAGGGAGCCAAAACTCTGAAACCTACATATATATATATATTGCTCAGCCTATTTCGAGAATTCACACACCGGGTTTTCGGGATATGTGACGACAGGAGAACTTACCGTTGGGTATCCCGGGTGCCAAAACACCGAAACACCACATCTCGTCCGCACTATTATTATTTCAGGGTTTCGCACTTCGGGCTTTCGGGACTGGCCAGTACAAGAGAACTTGCCAATAGGTATCTCGGGTATCGAAATACCGAAACACGCAATATTATTCGTGCTAAGCCATTTCGACGTTTCTCCTTTCAGGATTTCGCATTATGTGAGAACAAGAGGTCTCGCTCCTAGGTTTCCCGGAGGCCGAAAACTCCGAGTCATCAAAACTCTAAACCTGCTCCACTAATTTCGGGGTTTCCTCCATCGGGATTTCGCTAATCGGGATTTCGAGATTGGCGAATACATGGGGCCCACACTTAGGTACCCTGGGTGCCGAAATATCGAAGTATGATAACTTCTCCACACCCTATCTTTTCGGGATGTCGCAAGTCGGGATTTCGGGACTTGCGAGTACAAGGGAAACTTACCCTTGGGTCTTCCGGGCACCGAAACGCCAAAATGCCGAACCAAGTCATACTATGCCAATTCGGGATCCCGCGAGTTGGGGTTTCATATATCAGAACCTCGCTATACAAGAGGTCAAAGATTCACACTCGACTACCCGAATGCTGAAAATCCGATACACCCGCTCTCCATACACTCGACCAAATTTGGGGTTTCGCAATGTGCGCAAACGGGAGGCCTCGCACCGAGATCTTCCGGGAGCCGAAACTCCGAAGTACCAACTCTTAACTTGCGCATCTATTTCAGGATTTCACCCATCGAAATTTCGCGGGTCGGGGATTTGGGACTTGCGAGTACAAGGAACTCGCTTCTAGGTATCCCGGGTATCGAAACTCCGAGATCTTATAACTTCTCCATACTATTATCATTTCGAGATTTTGCAAGTCGGGGTTTCGGGACTTGCGAGTACAAGAGAATACTCCCTTGGGTATTCCGGGTGCCAAATCACGGAAATGTCCTAACTCATCCACACGCCGTCATTTCGGGTTTTCGTGAATCGGGGTTTCGGGTCTTGCGAGTACAAGGAACCTCATACTCAGGTACCCCGGGTGCCGAAACACCGAAATGTCCTAAGTCTAAGAGGACCATTCTCTCTCGTGCAGGGTTTTTCAGACTTACGCCATAAAATCCTCCTGCAGATTCTTGGGTAAACTTTAAAAGGGTGACCTTGTGGGAAGATCTATCCAGGGAATTCCTTGAGACAAATAAGGGAAT
>ML800917.1:97237-117090 GCA_009831015.1 Picea engelmannii | reverse complement strand
ATAAAACATCTCTAATTACATCATTGCAGGGTTAAGTATTTTTTATCGAAACATAAACAAACTTTTTCCTCCGATGAAAGTTAAATAGTTCTTCGATGGAAAGTCTATATTTCACCCGATGAATCAAAGTCTGAATTTTCCCCAATGATTGAGGTTAGCATTTGGCTTTTGTTCAATACAATTTTTTTTTTTGAAAAACAACACATTGGAGTTGTTTCTAGCTTTTCAAAATTGACTTATTAAATGATTAAAGTTTTGATTATCGTCAATCACTATACATGTTTTGCTTAATTATTCAACTTCTTTCATAATGGAAAGTTTAAACACAACTTTAATAAAATTGAAAAGTCATATTCAATAGTTTTTGAGTTTATTGGCTTGCATTGAATGTTTAGGCTATGGGTAGCTAAGATGTCATGTTAAGTTGGAATGATCATTACACTTACATATATGACCAAATCTCCAATGAAGCTCATTATGATTGAATTTTGAATTTTTTTTTTTCTATAAAACAAGACTTATGCACATAGTTCGTCATTGAAAATCATTTTTACTTTTGAGCAATCAGAGCGAATAACATTGTTGAACTGTTAGAGTGAGTAGCGAACTTTTTTGTCCCAACATCTTGTTAACAGTTTCATTATCACTTTATGATTGTCAAATATTTCATCGACGATGGGATTCACAAATTTGATAATTTTATCTTAAACCCACGAGGTAAGCATCTAAAAAATATTTTTTCAATCTTTTCCATTTCTTACTACTAGCTACAATTTGAATGGCGATTTGATTTATTATACATTATGTAGACCTATTAGTGGCTACATGAATCATAATTTTTGTATCAATAAGAAAAACTATATAAAGTTAGTAATTTTAGTTTTGTTGTTAATCCAAATAACATGTCTCATAGGAGATCTTCCTTGAGGACCCCTAAACAATCTCCAAAGGGAAAGAGACCAATTACAGAGCTTGTTGAGGAGATTGAGAGTGACATGGAGGCCACCCTTGAGAAATTTATTCCGGTTATCTAGTTATACAAACCTAAAATTGAACTTGTGTGCCCTATATTTAAAGATATTGAAGCCCTGATAAATGCTCAAATCCCTTTCCCTAGTTGGGGTGAAATCTACAAAATATTAAGAGAGTAGGACTATCCTAATATAGCACCTCCAAGTGACCCTGCAATGAGAAATGCAGATGGCTTGGTTTTCACCAATATTAGAAGGTAAAATCTACATACTATTGATGCTAGGACTCTAATTACGTGATGTTCTAAAGCCATTGAATGGGTGATAATGCACACAAACATTGATAATAGAATTGTGATAAATGATGAATGGGAATGTGTAGATTCTTACCAATCATATAAACTTGAAAATTTCTACAACCTTGATGAACCTCAGAAATATATGATTATTGGTTTCTGGAAAAATTTCATCGAGACGATGATATCAAGAAAATTTTGACCAATTGGTGGGTTGAAGACGAGATTTTTTGGGAAAAATGATGGCATTTATACTATGATCAATCTAAGGGACCCCTATATCTATGCCATGGATATAATTTCTTTATTTATGGAGAGCCAAATTGCATCCACTTTAAATATGTATGGGTGCATGTAGTTCACAGATTCATTAATACAAGAGTAATATTCAACTATGAAACAATCCTATCACAATCATTGAATAGAGCCATTAAGATGGCCAAAAAATCCAAATCTACAACACTCCTTACCTTCTACATGGTCTCCAACAACCCTTTCCCAGGGTTAAAATAGAATTGGAGCATGGAAGAAAATCTAGTGCATGTATATTACCAGGTCACGTGGGAAAACAAGTATAAGAGAAACTATGCTCAACTTTGTGATTGCTTTGTAGCTCCTCTCTATAAATATATATATTTTTAAATAATGCTCCAAAATGAGCAGAGAGGTAGTGAGATTACTGAGAAGTATAGGCTATTCATACTTGCAAGAGGAATACACATATATGAGGATTTATGGAGTCACTTCTCCTCATATATTGCCGAAATATGTTCATAACAAGATTTTTGGAAGAATTTTCCTATCAGGACATCTTATAGGGTTTTAATGCAACATTAGCCAAAGATGTTAGAAAGAGGACTTTCATTCCATATGCCATGTATATAGGGAATTTGGGGCTACTAAATTCTAAGCAAGCAAGGTAGGAGGCCATCGCAATGTTATAATATAGATTTCCACATGGATAGTTATGAAGGAATGATCCTTTGGGATTGGTTGCTGGGCATAATGTTATGGTTTCAATAATGTGGCCTTATTCCCATGAGCAATGGGATCGTGATATGCCATAAAAGAATGTAGTGACATGGGAAGAAGTGATATGTAGGTTAAAATCAAAATATCTTACCCCTACTCATACTGTGACTTCAGACGAGCAAATGGAAATAATTAAGAAAAAACTAGTAGAGGCTGAAAGGCTATTGAAAAAGAAGAGGAAGAAAAAATTAGAGTTAAAGAAGAAAGAGCCATACATGAAGGGGAGCAAAGGATAAAAGTTTAGGAAGAGAGATAAATAAAGAAGAGGAAGAGAGACTAAAAGTAGAGGCTGTAAAACTAAGGAAAGAAGAAGAGTGGAAAATCAAATAAGAAACATAAAACATTGAAAAGGCTAGGTTGGAAGCTGAAGAAAAATAAAGATTAGAAGCTGAAGCAAAGAAAAAAGAAGAAGAAGAAAAGGTTGTATGAGAGAAAAGAGTTAAAATGGAAAAGGATAAAGATGAAACTACAAGAAACACAAGGGATCAATAACGACAAGTTGTTGGTGAATCATTACAATAAGCAACATAACAAGTTTGACCACATCTAAGTAGTTTTATTGATTTGACTATGGATGATTAAGTCATCCCCAAAAATGTACAAATAAAGGAAAAGAAACAAATTATAAAGATATAGAAATAGAGCAAATAACTACACTTGGTAGCTTATAAAACAATTTATCCTGGGGATATTAGAGCATCCTAGACCCCATTGAGGATGTGCTTGATTTGGAATTAATTATATATAATGAAAGAAGGCAAACCATTGTCAAACATACCTAGAGGAGGAAAATAATAGATATGGATAACACAATGATTTGTACAACTAAAGAACATGGTTTTGACACTAAAAGAGACAGATTGAATGACTTACTCTATGTTGGCTTAGCCATTTCTCATGCTTCAATTGACAAAGCTAGATCTGAAGTAACATGTATTCAAAATTTATAAAGTGAAATTGCTTTATTAGAGAATCAAGTAAAAAATTATAAGTTGGCACAAGGTTTGGTCTGCATTTTTATATAACATGTTTTGGAAGAGGACCAAATTAATATAAAAATTAAAAGGGATTTATACCCCAAATCGTTCCAATTACAAGATTTAAGTTTGCAACTTTCAATTTTGTACGAAGAAAACTTTATTTGGAAAGAAAACCAAGGCAAAACGGAGGACCAAATAGAATTTATCCAACAAATTCTTAGGAAAAGCACCATAATATAAATATGTTGAATAAGACCCTGGTGTATGAAATCAAATGACCTGTAAACTATCGTGGATGTTCCATTGGAACAGTTCGTCATGACAAATCTAATAAAATACTGAAATCTTTACTACTAAGGTTGATTTCCTTTATATCTCCAGAATATTTGGTTATTGATAAAATAGCTAAAACACAGAAAAATTAGAGAACAATAAAACACATTCACACCATCCAAAAATAAACACAAGATATGACATGGGAAACCTAATACAGGAGAAAACCCAACTAGAAGGTGAGATTACTCTGCTCTCTTTTCTTTGGTAAAGAAATGATGCAAGTACAAAGAAAGAGACACTCTCTGTGGAGTTGCCTTTGACATGTGGCATGTATGGATGCAACATAATCTCTCCTATGTTCTAAGAGCTAACTTTTAGAACAATGTTTGCTTGATTTAAATGATTCATTAGACTGTTAGGATATTTAGACACTTAGGATTTAGTTAATATCAACTTGGTCTAATGTGTCGTTAGGTAAATCATAAAAGTGTGTTTCTTTAGTATGCATTTGTAGTTAGGTAATCCGATGGTCACGATATGTTCCCGACATAGAGTGATCTAATAGATCATATTCTCCCCGAACTTAACGACTACATTGATCTGTGGATTAATACCCAATTGGTCCATGATCTCTATTTAAAGAGCATGGAGGGTCATTTTTCGATGATCGATTGTGAGAAAATCTCTTGCAAATCTCTTTGTAATTTTTTTTTCTTTGCATTAATAAATTTCTCCAAGTGGCCACGTTGGTTGGGGTTGTGGGTGTTTCCCCATAGGGTTTTACCACGTGAAAATATCGGCGTGTTGATCTTTGATATAGTTTTGTGAGTGGTTACTAAAGGTGTTCATCCTCTATTGGATTACCTGTGATGTCGAACATGGTATCATAGTGCATATGAAGACCCACTCCCATTGTAGATCGAGATCATGAAGCCTTGTTGCCTCATCTCGTGTTTCTTCCATTTTCGTACATTTATGGGCTGAGAGGACTATTCCATTGCATCTAGAGTGCTTGTTTCATTCATGAACTTTTTTGTTTCACTCGAAAAGGTTTATGTTTTCCCAAGATACAACCATTTCAAATAGATCTAGAGGTATAAAGCTCGAATACGCCCTTTTAAATTTTTGTAGAGTTATTATTTTGGTTTTATTTTTTTAATTTCCGGGTTGCTACTCATTTCGATTTGCATATTCTCTTTTTCCCGCGCCCTGTGCGATCTCGACAAATCATAAACATATCGGAAAGGGTTTTCCTATCTACGTATGCTCTTTGTTGTGCGCTCTGTGCGATCTCGGTAAATCATAAATAGAGGGAAATTTGCATTTTTCGGGTAAGTTAACCGAGATCTAACCCTTGTTGCCGTCAAGAAGCAAATTTTTCTTCTTCTATGGAAATAATTTTTTCATGAGAACGCTCTCCAAGGTCGTCTTCTTCAACAACAACAACAACAATCCTCATTCTAAACAATATAATATGTTTTACATTAGCTCACTTGGTTAAAAGTTATTTTACTTAGTAAAAGGTCTTGAGTTCAAGTTTATCTTTTGTTACATTTTTTGAAAAAGTTCATGCATTCATTGAAAAGTGCATTTCACTTAACTTATAAAAGTGAATCACTATTAAATATTCCATTTTAAGTTATTTTTTACATGCAACTTTCATTTATAAAGTAACTTCATTGTAAAAGTGATTCTCACTTGTTCTATAAAAGTGTGACACTTCATAAGTAACTTATTTAAAAAGTGAGCTTATAGGCACAATTAGGAGGAGTATCACAGCGTAGACCAACTTTTACTTGCCACATTGCTCTTTGGTTATCGTTTATGACTTTTTTCAAAAGGGCATAACTTTCACATCCAAAGTCCATTTTCAGTGCCATTTTTCTTAAACAACATAATTTTTCAATATCTTTCCATCTAGACTATCAATTTTAGTTTTTAAATCCCTATTATCTGCATATTTAACATGGATTCTTCTAGTGATATTTTTCTTACCAACACCAACTACTTCCAATGGAAATCCCATATGGATGATTTATTAAGAAGTAAAGGGTTGTATTGGATTACCATGGGGAAAGAACTAGAACCCATCGATGATGAAAATAAAGTAAAATGGGCCAATAAGAATGAAAAAACACGTGGACTGATCATAATGTCCATCTCTCATGATTTAAGGTTTCACCTTCAAGGAATTGATCACCCTGATGATGTTTGGGCAAAACTTGAATCTATGTTTGGTAAACACAATATTGCTTTTGCCTACCAGATAGAAAATCAGATAATGACATTAAGTCCAAATGATTTATCTTGCATTGAAGGCTATTTATCTAAGTGTCACAAGAGAATCCCCCCGCGGACAAGTGGTTTCCCTCTTGGACTCTAGACTCCTAAGACCAAGACAGAAAGGGTGATAACGTTGGTCACTAACATCCTTTTAAACCTAGCTAAACTAATGTATAGAGAAGAGGAAGTAAGGTGTACCTTTAACGATGTTCATCCTCACACAGTCCGAGTTGAGCTTTGATCCCCAAGATCCTCGATAAATCCTGTAAAACAAACAAAGACATAACAAGCTTCCTATTCTACTAAGATTAGATTGAAACCAAATCTATCTAATAGAGACAAGTTCGTGTAGAATAAACACAACCTTGAAAGAAACAGGCCAACAACATATGTATATTAATGAGAACAATAGAGAATACTTACATACCTTTGATGAAGGTGCAACAACCTCTCCCAGCTCTCCTTGTCCAACCCTTTGCTCAAATAATCCACACAAAATGATGATGCTTCAATGCTATCTCCCTTCTGAGATCATAAGTTTGATGCTTTCAATCTCTCCTTGTACCTTTCACCATGAGAAGGCCTCCTTATATAAGCTTGGAGAGACCCAACCACCTTAGAGATTCTTGGTATAGGTGGAGGATCTTTCTCCATCAGTTGTGGATCCTCCTTAAGATCCAGCCTTGACCTCAGATTCGAATCCAACTAACTCCAGAGATGAGGGGGATTTTTCCCTGATTTTCCTCAACAGTCAAAGATTCCCTCAAACAACCCAACATTCCCTGAGAATGGGACACTGAGTGTTTCAACGCTCCCCCAAAGAAGGGTAGGGAGCACTGACACTCCCTGACAGTGAGTAGGGGAGTGCTGGCCTTCAAAATTGATTTTTAAGTGGTTTCCTTCATGGAAAATGCTTTGTACTCTTCATCAAATGATTTCTCTTCCTTAAACTAGTCTTTGAAAGTGTCTTAAGTGTCCCTATGATTTCGTTAGAGACATGACATAGGCGAGATGGCAGTATGATGTTTGCGACACTTGAAATGACGACAATAGGTCATCATTGAAGTGAATGATTTTGATGTGTAACAGATTTCCCCCCAAAGTGCAAAGTTAGAAGACGAAAACTAATGACTGAAGTACTTTGTAGACTTTTTCGAGCAAGGGTATATATGCAGAGAACCTGGTAGAAGTTGCACACAACCATCAAACAAATATTATGACATGTTTCAAACCCAAGGCAGGCATACCTATGCTTGGGTGATAAAGACTTGCAAGGTATGATCACCATAAGATACACTGCGGATCCATAATTGTATTAAAAAAAAGGTATAGCCACAAAATATACAATGTGGATCTATACTCCCATGACATGAACTGATTGTAGCCATGAAAAATACACAGTGGATCTACGAGACGACAAGACATAGCCATGGACCAATACAAAGTGGATCTATGTAACAATATATGTGTCAATCTTCAAAAGAAACTCCGTCGCAAGCTGGGCAAAGTATATATCAAAGTGATTACTCAAACCAGGGTGTTCTTAATGATCCTGATGTGGTACGAGTCTAACCATGTGAATAGATGTTCTGATGTCAAACATGGCAGAAACCACTTGATTATCAGTCGATGAGGTAAATCGTTAACAAGTTCGAGGGAAATCACCATTGATGTCAATGATTCCCAAGGTACCCTAGTACATTCCAACGAATGTGAACAAATGAACTAAAGTCAAACATCCTTGGAATCATCTGATCAGGGGTCAATGATGTAAACCCACTGTCGGAAGCGAGGAGTACTGCCATTGAGGCATGTAGGTCCCAAGGTACTAACTTGTTTCTAATTCTAGTTCCTGGATAATGTGTTGAAGTCGACAGGAACAGACTCATCGAAGGAGGGCCTTGATGTATCCCTCATCAACGACACGAAACAAACACATAGATCTAAGTTGGTGGATCAAATGAACATGGACCGACACATGTATTGAAACAAGATATTTGTGATGGTTGACTCTCAAGGCAGATACTTCCCTTGAACACTGAGGCACAACAACAGAAACATGACATGGACCAAAACATGATGATGCAATGGATACTGTGACTTTCGTCGGGTGACCCAAAGGAGTAAAGAAAATCATAGGATTGGTTAAGTGTAGAGTTTCAATGGATTAAAATGTATGCAAAGGCAAAGTCCCGTTTTCAAGGGCTACCGTAAGAGTGACCTGTAATGTTCCCAAAAACTGCTTGGCTTGCTTCCTTCAAAAATTTTCTCCCATCCAGATAGACGAGTACCTCTTTTTAATTTAACGATCTCAAGGAGGGTAACACATGATCGATATAACTCACCTTTGGTAAGTCCCTCTTCCTTTGTTTAACGAACTGGAAGAAGTAAGGGTTCGGTCACGTATGGGCCCTTCAATGTATGATTTTTTTAACGAGTCTAGATAAGGTAAACTCGATGATTTTTCAGGTTTAGAGAGTTTGAAAAGAACTTAAAGACGACTCCAGTGTTGTCCTTTTTTGTAATGTTAGTCTCATGAGGCCGAAAAAGAGATAAATTATCACTCGAAAGACGCCCTTTCAAACATTTTAACGAGTGTGAAAGGAAGCAAGATCACTCGACAATCTTTTCACGTTTAAAGAGTTTGAAAAGAGCTTAAATGAGACTCCAGGGGGTTCCTTTTTCGTATAACCTTTACGAGTCCAAAAAAGTGATAAAAGTCTACTCGGTTACATTCTCATGTATTTTCGAGCGCGATAAAGAACATAGACTAAGCTTGGTATTGGTTTCATTTTTACACAAGCTTGAAACAAAATTAAGCTATGCTTATAAAATCCCAATGTAATTTCCAAAGGTAGGGATACGGGATACCCATGGATGGTTGGTACTCTCATTGAGTTTACCTTCTTTGGACTCGTTAAAAAAATCATACATTGAAGGGCCCATACAGGACCGAACACTTACTTCTTCCAGTTCGTTAAACAAAGGAAGAGGGACTTACCGAAGGTGAGTTATATCGAGCATGTGTTACCCTCCTCGAGCTCGTTAAATTAAAAAGAAGTACTCGTCTATCTGGATGGGAATATTTTTTTGAAGGAAACAAGCCAAACACATATGCATATTAATGAGAACAATAGAGAATACTTACAGACCTTTGATGAAGGTGCAACAAACTCTCCCAACTCTCCTTGTCCAACCCTTTGCTCAAATAATCCACACAAAATGATGATGCTTCAATGCTATATCCCTTAGGAGATCATAAGTTTGATGCTTTCAATCTCTCCTTGTACCTTTCACCACGAGAAGGCATCCTTATATAAGCTCGAAGAGACCCAACCACCTTAGAGATTCTTGGGATAGGTTGAGGATCTTTCTCCATCAATTGTGGATCCTCCCTAAGATTTATCCTTGACCTCAGATTCCAATCCAACTAACTCCAGAGATGAGGGGGATTTTTCCCTGATTTTCCTCAACAGTCAAAGATTCCCTCAAACAACCCAACGCTCCCTTAGAATGGGACACAGAGTGTTGCAACGCTCCCCCAAAGAAGGGTAGGGAGTGCTGGCAGTCCCTAATTGTGGTTAGGGGAGTGCTGGCCTTCAAAATTGATTTTTAAGTGGTTTCCTTCATGGAAAATGCTTTGTACTCTTCATCAAATGATTTCTCTTCCTTAAACCAATCTTTGAAGGTGTCTGAAGTGTCCCTGTGATGTCGTTAGAGACACGACATAGGCGAGATGGTAGTATGATGTTTGCGACACTTGAAATGATGACAATAGGTCATCATTGAAGTGAGTGATTTTGATGTGTAACGCTAAGTTCAAAACACTTAGAATTTTATGTGAACAATGCAACATACAGATGGACGAAGAGCGTTGCATATACATTATTCTTTCTAAGCTTAGTAGTGCATATTCAATTTTTGTATCTACCTTTTATGACACTAGAGAATCTCCGGGGACTGCTTATAAAAACCCCTCTCTTGAGTCCTTTTGTGATGCTTTGATTAGAGAGAAAGATAAGCTTGTGCGACTTGGAGTGATCAATGCTGCAGGTATATCCAACAAAGCCTTAGTGGCCCAATAGAAATAAAAACCCAAGAATCCCAAGAAGCAACATCCTCACCACAACAACAAGCAAAACAAGGGTCCCAAACTCTCTCAACCAACTTCAACTCCTAATGGTTACAAAGGAGAAAAATCTTAAAATAAGAAGACTGACATACATTGCAACTTTTGTGGGAAAGATGGTCATGATGAGTCTAAATGTTTTAAGAAGATGGAAGCTTTAGAAGTAGTTATGAAGAAGCACAACATCAATATAGATTCTACTTCTTCCTATTCTTCTCATGGACATGCACTTTCCACTTTTGGTTTCTCCTTCAATGCAACTTCTACTTCTTCTTCTGATGAGTGACTTATTGATTATGCAACATATTATCATATGGATAATGATAAATCCATTTTATTTGCTCTAAATGAATGTAACACCAAGAAAATATTTGTTGGTGATGATAGATATCTTAGTGTTGCAGGGTCTGGAACATTTCAGGTAGATAACGGTCATTTTAATGATGTATTATGTGTTCCAAATATTTCCTGCAACCTTCTATCGGTATATCAAACCATTCATTCAGGTGAAGGTAAAAACGTAGAGTTTTTACCTCACCAAGTTGTAATAAAGAATCTAAAATATCCTTAGCATGTTCTTGCAACTGGAATTACTGATGATCTTACCAGGTTGTAAAGGTTTGACAACTTTAGGTCATCATCTTTTCCATCAGATTTTGTTGCTCACAATGACGACTTAAGCAAACTTTGGCATGACAGGTTTGGTCATCTAAACTATCGCTCATTGCAACAACTATGTAATCAACAGATGATGACTAGTCTTCTTCTTGTTTCATGCATATATGGTATTTGTGTCAGTTGTGTTCTTGACAAACATCATTGGGATAGTTTTGAAAAGCGTGCCTCTTGGCACACCTCGACCCCTTTGCAACTTGTTCACAATGATTTGTGTGGTCCACTTCTTCTTTTTCTGGGTGTAATTATTTCTTAAATTTCCGATGACTTTTCTAGACACACTTGGGTTTACTTGTTAAAACTTAACAACAAAGTTTTTGACAAGTTCTTGTCCTACAAGGCCCTTGTAGAAAAACAATTTGGACATCAACTTCAAAGATTAAGCACAGATAATGGAGATGAATATGTGAACAAGAAGTTATTGCACTGCACTGCACATGGAATCCAAATGCAACAAAATGTTCCATATACACCACACCAAAATGGTGTTGCTGAAAGAAAGAACCACACTTTAAAAGAAATGGCTAATTGTATGATCGAATCTAAGGGATTAAATCTAAAGTATTGGGAGGAAGCCATTAACTGTGAAAATTACATAGCAAATTGCACTCCTGTTAAAGCTCTTAAAAATATAATATCAGAAGAAGCATGGAATAAAAATAATCTAGATGTAAGTCACTTCCGTGTATTTGGCAGAGTAGCATGGGCTCACATTCCTGATGAGAAAAGGAAAGCATTGCAGCCTAACAGTGAGAAGTGTATATTTCTTGGATATTTTTAAGATGTCAAAGGTTATAGACTTTTTCAACCACATTGTAATGAAATTATTATTAGAAGAGATGTTAAATTTGACGAAAATATCTTAGCATGTGATCCATCTTCGACGTTTGTGCCTTCTTCTATTCCTATTTTGGTTTGTTCTTCTTCAGGTGATGACTGTGAGGATGAAAATCCACCTCCTCTTGCTAACCTTCCTCTATATGAGCCCATTGAACCTGAACCTACACCAAAACCACTGCTTCCTAGATGGGTCTGTTCAACACGAGAAGCAACCGGTGATCCTTCAGATCAACATCAGACACACTCATAGTTATAGCGAGACTCTTCTCTTTTGGCTCAAGTTTTAGAGACTCGTGATTTAGAGACATTTGCAGAAGCTTCAGGTAATCCAGATTGGTATACAAAAATGAATTAAGAGTATCGTTCTTTAATGAAAAATGATACTTGGGATCTTGTACCTCTTCGAAAAGGAAGAAAACTTGTCAGATGTAAATGGGTCTACATAACTAAGTATGCATCAGATGGAAGTGTTGAAAGACACAAGGATCGATTAGTTTCTAAAGGATTTTCCAAAGTTGAAGGAATTGGCTATAATGCAACCTTTTCCCCTGTAGCCAAAATGAATTCCATTTGCCTTGTTCTTTCCCTTTCTGCCTGCATAAATGAGAGGTCCATCAGATGGATGTTAAATCCGCCTTCTTGTATTGGTATTTGCAAGAATAAATCTACATGGAACAACCTCCTAGCTATGTCCATAATGAATCTATCCTTGTTTATTTCCTTAAGAAATCTGTTTATGGTCTTAATCAAGGTCCTTGATCTTGGTATGACAAAATGTACAACTTTCTTCTTGACACCGGCTTTTCTAAATGCCATACTGATCCAAATGTCTATACCAAGAAAGTAGGAAGCCATCGCATAATCCTTGTTCTTTATGTTGATGACCTTATCCTTACTGGTAGCGACTCAAAACTTTTAAACCATGTGAAAACCATCCTTAAGAATAAATTTGAAATGACAGACTTAGGATTTTTGCTCTATTTCCTTGGCCTCCAAGTTTTGCAAACCAATGAAGGAAGTTTTATTTCCCAGTATAAGTATGCCTGTGACCTCCTTCATCGATTTCACATGGAAGATTCAAAACAAACCCCTTCTCCCTTCAAGTCTGGAGTCAAACTTGCTGCCACCTGTACTTCTCCCAAAGTTGATGCCACTTTGTACCATCAATTAGTTTGTGGCCTCTTATACTTGACTCATACTCATCCTAATCTTTCCTTTTTTGTTGAACTTGTTGCCCGGTATATGAAAACACCCCATGGAATCCATCAGAAAGAAACTAGAAGGATACTTTAATATGTTTGGAGTACAATTCAGTTCAGGATGCATTACAATTTAGGGGGGACTCCTTTATTGGTTGGTTTCACTGATTCAGATTGGGCCGATGATCCTGATGATTGGAAGTCTATTGCAAGTTATGGTTTTAGCCTTGGTTCAGGACCTGCCACTTGGGCCTGTAAGAAACAATAGACTATTTCTCTTTCTTCAACATAAGCAATGTACCGAGCAACTGTTAATGCAAGTCATGAAGGCTTGTGGCTCCGACAAATCCTTTCAGAGTTTGGATTCCAACAACAACATACGACCAACCTTTGGTGCGACAATCATAGTGCCATAAAGCTCGCCAAAGACCTAGTTCAACATAAACACAACAAACACATCGAGCTACACATGCACTTCATAAGGAATTTCATTCATGATTGAGTTATTGAAGTGTTATTTTTCCCTATAGAATATGAAGTTGCAAAGATTTTCACAAAGTCTCTTACAGAAGCAAAGTTTTCCAAACTTCGATCTATGTTAGGAGTTCATGAAGTTGTCATTAAGGGGGGATAGGCTCTAATGCTTCCTTCCTTATCCTATTTTTTCATCTTTGTAAATCCTTCAATCCTATCCCAAGTTGTTCTTAAGGGGGGATATTAGGATATTTAGACACTTGGGAGTTAGTTAAGATCAACTTGGTCTAATGTATCGTTAGGTAAAAGTGTGTTTATTAATGTGTTTCTTTAGTATGCATTTGTTGTTAGGTAATCTGACAGTCACTATATGTTCCCAACACAGAGTGATCCGACGGATAATATTCTCTTCGATCTTAACAACTACATTGATCCGTGGCTTAACACCCGATTGGTACATGATCTCTATTTAAAGAGCACAGAGGATCATTTGCCAATGATCGATTATGAGAAAATATCTTGTAAATATCTCTGTAATGTTTTTTCTTTGCATTAATAAATTTCTCCAAGTGGCCACATTGGTTGGGGTCGTGGATGTTTCCCCGTAGGGGTTTTACCACATGAAAACATCGATGTGTTGATCTTTGATCTAGTTGTGTGAGTGGTTACTGATTGTGTTCGTCCTCTGTTGGATTAACTGTGATGTCTAACATATACAATATTTATTCTTTCATGTTTATTGACTTTTATAAAACCAAAAGGAAAATATAATAACACATTTAAATCTCATCGAAAGGTTGTCAAGCAATTAATTTGAAGGGTTTTTCCATTCGAAATAGGAGAGAGTCTAATTGGGCCTCTTGAATAGGATTAACCCATGTTATTGACTCATGGGTATTCATCCCTGCCAACACATAGGTTGTAGTCAATATATTATTCCCTTTGTTGTTTGTGTTTGACCCTTTGTATCATGTCAATCAGTTCTTAAGAGCTCCTAGGTGGGATTAGTTTAATTGCATTCTGCATTTGCGTTCATAGTTGCATTTCATTTTAGTTTCATAGATCCAAATTATGGAAGTTAGGCCATAACCAAAGGTTTTTCCATTTCAATGAAGGAAATTCTAATTGGTCCCAATCAATGGGTGAACTTGTGAAGTTGACAAGTTTTGCTCATGTCAACAATCTATTTCTATAAGGACGGTGGATGGAAAGTTAGTATGAATGGAGCCATAATTTTTACGAATGTCTTAACTACCCATGGCTCCATTCCATATTCGTGCATGGGAGGATTAAAATTCTTTGTCTTTCATGGCCATTGCATGAAATCTTGAAAATCACAGTAAATTTCTTTCTTGGTGAAGGGAAGACCATTGCACTTGAACATATTCAATCACATGAGCTTAGATTTCCTTACTAAAAAATCTTGAAGAAGATGATGGATGCAAGCTATTTTCCCTCACCTTCGAAGGATGAATTCAAGATTAGTATAAGGTATTACCAGTCAATTAATTCATGGCTAGAAACAATTCAAGAATGTTTTCAAAGCTACTCATGTTAATTATCAATTGGAGGCATATTATTGTGAATTGGATGTGATTTGTAGAGAGAATCATGTATCTATTAAAGATTTTAATATGGTGTTTATACATATATATTATAAGTTTCATGAAAGGAATAAGCATTTTGAACCAGAGATGCATGAGTGGTACTTGTATAGTCTCTCCATTGAAGAAGCATAATATTTACTATTAGCATGTGAGGAAAATCAATGAATTCAGAAGCATTCATAAGTGGATCTCTCTTCCTCAAATTTATCATACAATATCACTAGTAGTAGAAAATGGAAATCCAACCCCTTGAACTTAATATTAAATGTTGGGATAGTTGAAATGAAATATTTGGTTGAGGAAATGTCCTTGTAACATGGAACCGATAATGTAGAAGGCACTGGTCTACGAGATAGTCTTGTACAAAGCCTTGACCATGATGAGTATGCCATATCAATGTAATGTGATTTAAAAGGAAAAACTATCATTCGATCACACAATGAATATTATGGCATGAATCCCATGAAGCTTCTTGAACAAAGAAGAAGGGATGCATAATGGATTCATCAGACTCACATATCATGGACACCAACATATGGCAAGATTTCAAATATTTTTATATTATGTTCTATGACCCTTCTGAGTATGTTGAACCATATTTGTTGATGATTCCTTCGGACACACTACCCATATATAATCCAGAGTTTGATGTCCAAGAAGAAGGATAAAATATTGTAAAAGATGCCTTGTTAGTCATTGACAATGCCTCTTTTTAAGAAAAGACCAAGCTTGAGGTGGTTTAAGTTGCAATAAAAAATATATTTTTTAAAGACATTCATTCCTTTCTCTTTAATGAGGATTGCAATACAATAAAAGAATATCTAGAGCCTTTGGAAGGTGTGATCCTTTATCCCAAACAATCTATCAATAAAAGCAAAGGTAAGGATGATTTGGACAAAAAGGTAGTCATAATGATAAATAATGCAGAGCAACTGAGCAAAGATGATAATAAAGTAATTGAATTGACTTTAAACTCTGTACATGTTTTCATATATTATGATAGTAGCTCTTATGGCATCATTGAATATTGTATGAAATTGTTATTTTCTTAACTTCCCTAAGAAAAATGACAAGAAACTCATACTTCTTACCTTGAATGAAGTATACAATGTTCCAATTTATTCAATTCTCCATTACATGGTATATAAATATTGCATACCTATGCAACACTTTGAAATTCTTGGAGGTATTAGTATGCTTTGATGGTTACATTGGCACTATGACTTTTTAAGATTTTTTGGTGTGAGGATGTAGTTATGGTAGGTCCATTGATCAGTATAATTTTATTTCATTTCTGTTTATTGAGTGTACAACACACCCTCATTAATTTTTTCAATTTTAGTGTACCACTTTCTTTTGTCCTCTTACATTCCTTTTTGCTTTTGTTTTAACTTTTATAAACTACAAGTTCAATGTTTCATAGTTGATGCATTTTCTTTATTTCTTCATATTTTAAGGGCGTAAGAAAACTCCAAATAAATTCTCATGGTTACACAAAAAAGGGAAAGAAAAGAGATAATTAAAAAAACAAGTTTAAAACAAAAGGTTTTTAGAGTACCGACGAGATCATCGGGATCGAGGAACAAGAGAATGAGCCAAAGCAACTAGAATCCTGATCCGGATGAAAATATCAAGGAAACGTCGATTAACTATCAGCGTCGGGGACAATTTGGGCTAGACATAAATGTTAACATTTTCCATTGATTGCTGATAGATCCATTGGGTGTCAGGGGAATTTATTCAAATCTTAAAGTGAATGGGTTCGCATTTTTTGTCGATCATCGATGGGCCATTAGTGTCTGCAATAATTATATGAGTTAGGTGCTTGTTGTGTTAAATTCTCCACCGATGTCGATGCCCATTAACCTATTTTTTGAAGGGTAAAATCATAGCCATCCAATTGCGGGTGGGATGGATCCCAACTGCTGATCTCTCAACATGAATTATAGCCACTTCAAAGACCGTACAAAGACATGTATTTAATCCACGTCACTTGCCACATCATCATTCCACATCATGTGTTGTAGATGTCCAGGCCATTGATCGTACCTCACCCTTGCCATGTCATCTGCTACGTTACCTACCACATCATTTTCCATATCATCATCTGGACGACTGATTTATTAGAGGTATTACAAAACCTCGATAGACTTTTCTCCGAAACCTTGATGTTGATGCAAGACTAAAGAGAAGTACTGATGATCGACATCGGAGGGAAGTCGAGTAAGATTGACTAAGATCATAAAGAATCCCTCTGATCGTTGATGAGCTATCGAAATGAGTGGAAATCTTATGCGTTGGGTGCGACGAGAGTAACATGCATCCTCTGATATTGATGACAATTTTTTTCACAGTGAATCGTCTGATCATGAGCAAGAATAGATATTGACAATTGTTCCTCCCACGTGAACTGTGCTAAAAAATGCCATTTTTTTCCTGAGCGTAGAAAATGTTCTAAACAATTTGCTGATGAGAGAAAAACCCGTTTAGTATTTCCGTGATAAATTTTGATTTTGGAATCCATTTGGGGCATTCCTTATACCATTGGATATATATTTTGTGGTTATGAGTTTTCCTTAATTTCGTATTGTTTAGTTCAGGTTTTTGAAATAAAGATATAGTATGGAATAAAGCTTATGGTATTCTTGTTATAGCAAGATTTGCCTCACCCCATGCAACTTACTCAGAAGGCCTTTTCCATTTCCCTATGCAGACTTGAAGTCGCCTTTTGCACTTCCCATAGCTAAAATCATGTTTTCCACATATACGTGCCCTAACAACTATACAATGCGCGTATACGTAGGTTTCACCATTACAACCCACGTACATAGGGTTTTGTGCCAAAAATTAAAAAATGGTATCGGGTTTCCATATAATGGAAATCTTCCGACTCGACCCTTCAGTTCCATTTGAAGGCTATAAATGGGCGATTTCCAAGTTGTGGAAGAAGGAGAAGAATTCAACTTTTGAGAGCAGAGTTACTCTGGAGAAATTATTCACTTCATATTGAGTCTGCATCGCTTTGTCCTTTTAAGTTTGAACATATTGTTCAACCTGTTGGAAATGTTTAACAGGTAGAATATGCTTGTCATTGATGGCAAGTACAACAATGCATGTGTACAGGAAGAATGTACAAAGGATTGTTGGCATGATTTACAGGATGACCACGTGCAAGGAGGCATAGCGTTCTTATACGCGCAAGGAGCACAGGAAAGAGACCGAGATCCGTCCGATCTCACTCGAAAATCCCGACAGCTGTTGGATCGGGAGAAGCTGCGCAGATGTTAAAGGCATAGCGTTCTTATACGCGCAAGGAGCATAGGAAAGAGATCGAGAGCCGTCCGATCTCACTCGAAAATCCTGACAGCCGTTGGATCGGGAGAAGCTGCGCAGATGTTAAGCGCAGGAGTTGGCGTGTAGAAGAAGTGATCTGCACCGTCAGATTAGAAGTAGATACCCGACAACCGTCAGATCTGCCAAAGATGCGAGGGAGATAAGCCATCGGAGAATCGGGGATCGGGACTTTGCAATGTCCAATTCAATGACAACGAAAACCCCGAAATCGCGATATGCGATTTCGCAATGTAATCAGAGCCGTTGAGCCAAGATTGCATCTGAACCGTTGATCCAACTCACGGCAGCAGACCACGTCAGCAGAGGAGGCGTGTCAAAGGATCCAAGAGGAGTCGGCGTGGAATGATAGGTGGCATCTCACATCGCATATCGGGATATCGGAGATCCCGGGAGCAAGGAGTTCGTGCATCTCGAACTCGCAAACCCCGTAGCCCCGACGGGATAAGGTATTGGTCACGGGAGTTGGTCATATGAGCAGGATCTGAGCCGGGAGGGCCAGCGTATGAAGAGATTCATCGGAGTTTCATGAATTGGGATATGGTAAGGATTGCAACATCGATCGAGACCGTCCATCTGAGGTACAGGTGTCGAAGATCGAGGCGCCGTCGGCATTTTGTTCATCGGGAAATCGGCGATCCCGTTGACAAGAGTTTTGTGCAAGGCAGAATTGCGATCTGTGAAACCCCGATTAGTGGGGGACAGCTATCAGCACAGCAGAACAGGAGGACAGGTGGTAGGTGCTTCATCGAAAATCGAGAATCGGAGTTTTGTGAGTCCCGTGAACAATGGCATCGGATATCGCGAAATCGTGATATGCGATATCCTGATAGCCCCGACGGGGTAAGGTGTGACGGTCATATTGGCCGGGAGCTAAAGCCAGCTGGGCTAGCGCATGGAAAGGGACATATTGGCATCGGGGATCGGGACTTTGAAATAACAAAGTCACTCGACATCAAAAACCCCGATTTCACGAAATGCGAAATCGCGAAGTGAATCTAAACCGTCAAACCCAGAAATAATCAGGACCATTGATTTAAAAGGACGCGCGTAGGTTTAATTCAAATTCTAAAAATAGAAGCCCGATTTCCTCCGAGCAATAAATATGGGACCCGATGAGCGTTGAACGGGTCCTGGACCAATGGGTTTAAAAAAGGGGTCGATGCTCTCGGCAGGTTGTGAAGTTGAAGGATGCAGAGGCCATTTTTCTGACAGTAGGGATATCTACTGGTGGGTGATGTCATTTGTGCAGGCAGCATGAAAGGTTTGAAGAAAGAGGAACTTCCTTGTGGTAGTCAGGCGGCAGATCTACATTGACAGAGAGATCACGGCTGTGGGTTCAGCAACCATGAGATCAACGGCATCATCTCTAGGTTTATTGAGTTGTTTAATATGTGTCCTTTGGTAACTGTTTGACAGTCTGTAGATCTGTGTTTGCTCTTGAGATAATTTGTGTTACTGTCATAACCATTAGATGAAACTGCCTGATCCAGTGTGAAAATTAATGAAACGTGGTCATCAGTGAGTATGAGGGTTAAACCCTTCAGTAGTAGCCATCTACCAGTAGAAACTGGTGCTATCTTCAGGGGGTTGAAGGTCCCTTCCAGGAAAGGCTGGTAAACGAGAGAAGGTTGTAGCCTTCTGCAGGTAGAAGCCTGCGTACTAGTATGAGTCTGCACTAGTACATTGTTGTAGAATGTTTTCTTAATAATAATCATTGAAGACAGAGACAACAATAGC
>ML800917.1:36998-91732 GCA_009831015.1 Picea engelmannii | reverse complement strand
GCCATCGGAGAATCGGGGATCGGGACTTTGCAATGTCCAATTCAATGACAACGGAAACCCCGAAATCGCGATATGCGATTTCGCGATGTAATCAGAGCCGTTGAGCCAAGATTGCATCTGAACCGTTGATCCAACTCACGACAGCAGACCACGTCAGCAGAGGACGCGTGTCAAAGGATCCAAGAGGATTCGGCGTGGAATGACAGGTGGCATCTCACATCACATATCGGGATATCGGAGATCCCGGGAGCAAGGAGTTCGTGCATCTCGAACTCGCGAACCCCGTAGCCCCGACGGGATAAGGTATTGGTCACGGGAGTTGGTCATATGAGCGGGAGCTGAGCCGTGAGGGCCAACGTATGAAGAGATTCATCGGAGTTTCATGAATCGGGATATGGTAAGGATTGCAACATCGATCGAGACCGTCCATCTGAGGGACAGGTGTCGAAGATCGAGGCGCCGTCGACATTTTGTTCATCGGGAAATCGGCGATCCCGTTGACAAGAGTTTTGTGCAAGGCAGAATTGCGATCTGTGAAACCCCGATTAGTGGGGGACAACTGTCAGCACAGCAGAACAGGAAGATAGGTGGCAGGTGCTTCATCGAAAATCGGGAATCGGAGTTTTGTGAGTCCCGTGAACAATGGCATCAGATATCGCGAAATCGCGATACGCGATATCCCGATAGCCCCGACGGGGTAAGGTGTGACGGTCATATTGGCCGGGAGCTAAAGCCAGCTGGGCTAGCGCATGGAAAGGGACGTATTGGCATCGGGGATCGGGACTTTGAAATAACAAAGTCACTCGACATCAAAAACCTCGATTTCGCGAAATGCGAAATCGCGAAGTGAACCTAAACCGTCAAACCCAGAAATAATCAGGACCATTGATTTAAAAGGACGTGCGTAGGTTTAATTCAAATTCTAAAAATAGAATCCCGATTTCCTCCGAGCAATAAATATGGGACCCGATGAGCGCTGAACGGGTCCTGGACCAATGGGTTTAAAAAAGGGGTCGATGCTCTCGGCAGGTTGTGAAGTCGAAGGATGCGGAGGCCATTTTTCTGACAGTAGGGATATCTACTGGTGGGTGATGTCATTTGTGCAGGCAGCATGAAAGGTTTGAAGAAAGAGGAACTTCCTTGTGGCAGTCAGGCGACAAATCTACATTGACAGAGAGATCACGGCTGTGGGTTCAACAACCATGAGATCAGAGGCATCATCTCCAGGTTTATTGAGTTGTTTAATATGTGTCCTTTGGTAACTGTCTGACAGTCTGTAGATCTGTGTTTTCTCTTGAGATAATTTCTGTTACTGTCATAACCATTAGATGAAACTGCCTGTTCCAGTGTGAAAATTAATGAAACGTGGTCAGCAGTGAGTATGAGGGTTAAACCCTTCAGTAGTAGCCATCTGCCAGTGGAAACTGGTGCTATCTTCAGGGGGTTGAAGCTCCCTTCCAGGAAAGGCTGGTAAACGAGAGAAGGTTGTAGCCTTCTGTAGGTAGAAGCCTGCGTACTAGTATGAGTCTGCACTAGTAGATTGTTGTAGAATGTTTTCTTAATAATAATCATTGAAGATAGAGACAACAACAACGATGGTTTTCTCCCTATTTGGGTTTCCACCTTAAATTCTGGTGTTCATGTGTGCTATTCATCTGTGTTAGTTTATTTTGTTGAATTACTGTTTAAAAGACATCTGATGAATGAAGAAATCCATAATATGATCTCTGGATGCACTACTGTTTTCATAAGAATATACAACAACTGGTCTCTATAAAGTAGACTAAGATTTTCCAGTGAAAGAAAAGTGAAAAATTGTTAATAGCTCAAAACATTGATTCACCCCCCCCCTCTCAGTATTTTTCAACACAACCCCCAAGCTCTTCCCTATTTGATGGAGAACCTCATTGTCTCTCTTATACGAGCTTGCCTTTGGTGGAGGATTGAAGTGGTGGAGGCCCAACTGGAAGGGTCTTAGTTTCTCAGTTCTGAGACGTGCCGACACAAAATTTTGTCACTCATACACTTTTGTTGATCATATTTTAATAGAAATACTCTTTTCTCGTCCAATTAATGTCTTGCAAATATTTGAATTTCTTATTCCATGGGCATATTTGTTATGAATATTGATGGATTATGCTATTATATGTGATAACTTTATATATTATCACCATATGCTTACGTATCTTGGTTGTTGAGGACAAGTTGCAGGTATATAGATTTGAGTCGTGTGGTCAACGATGGTCTTCATCGAACGTCCGGACGAGGTAGGCTCTTTATCTTGTCTTGTTAGCATGTTTGTTTGTATAACATACTTGAGATTAGAGTTGATTTCTGCAGTCATTTCGTCTGTTGTGGTTTACCCCATGCCAAAGAGTGATTTTCCTTGTAACAAAATTGGTGACCATACTGGGGATTAAATCTTCTTTTCGGGGTTTGGAGTGTTTTTCTCCTTAGATTTCTCTCGGTTAGCTTGAGTTTCCTTGTCGTCTGATTGCTTGACAACCTATTTTCATTCTGAATCTGAGTCTCTTGGCCTTATCCTTAACCTGTCAATGTTTTAATACACATACATGGTTTTTCCCTTGACAGACGCGTACATACGGGAACCGTCATTATATAGGGCGTGTACGTACGTGATTTTTGCTTAAACAGTCACGTACATCAATTTTTTTTGCTTGATTACTGAGTTTGGTGTTTGTTGGGTAATTTTTGATGGTTGATGAGTCCTCTTGGGTCTCTGTCATAACTGTTGAGTGCCTGTAGAGTGATAGGAAACCTTTCTTTGGTTGAATTTTCAGGCGGGTTTTCTTTCTCATCATCTCTTTCATTGGTTGTCCTTGCATCTTGGGCTGGGTGTTTCCTTCTTGATATCTTGCTTGGTTTGTCCATTTCTGCTTACAGTAGGGTATATATATCAAGCTGTGGCTCAATCCTTGCATTTTAATTTATTTATATTGAAAAAAAAAAAAATATACATTTTTCATTATGGCATTTGATCTTTTGGGTTCTTATTAATAATCTTGATACATGTATGGAAAGATTGCATCTTATTTAAAATTGCAGAGTTGAATTGAAAGTTGCATTTTGAAAATATTATCATTTGTTGAGAATTGAAGTTAGGACTTTGCATTATATTCATATTCATTTCTTCTATTTATTGAGTCATAACATCATCAATTTCACAACCACATATTTTGAGCAAACAAAGCCACTAAAAGTAACGCTGATAAATTTAAAATTCATTAGAAACGATTTTACTTTTAAGGGTACACAAACTAGCTTAAGATATAGAGCCTTGGAATAGGATTTTGTGAGTAAACTTCTCCAAGGCTATTAAACTCAACATATGTGTTTGCCTAAGGGAGTGGTGAAATCCATTGTATAATTGGTGATGTCAGGAGGCTGCGCTCACACCATAGTTAAGCACGAGGTCGCACGAAGTTGGTTGCAGAGATATCCCTCTAATACCTTCTTAGCGTCAGAGATATTTCTGGGGGTCTTGCTAGTGCCTTTACCTATGTCAGAGGTGTTTCTTTCAATATTTTGGGCTTTGTTATCCTGCCCATACGGTGGACCTAACTTAGAACTGTTCGCTTGGGCATTGGTTATATCGTGGTGGCTTTAGTTGCTTGACATAGGTAGCCACATAGGTTACTTGCAGGGGTTATTCTGCAGGTACCCTGAGTCAGATAAGGGTCGGAAAGCACACAACCTTTATGGAGCATCACCTCTTCGGGGGGATTTGATCGACTACACTGTTAATCCCACGAGGGCCCTTATAACTGATTCTGATACCTCTTATCTTTTGAACGGAGTCTCAAGCTCCTCTTAGGCGAGGCATACCTACTTTAGTAAGGGAGGCCCCTTTTCAGCAACTATATCCCGTTTCTGTCTATATTGGCCCTTTTGTTTATTTTGGTGTGCTCTTTGATTGTTAGTTGGACTTAGGCTTTTTTTTATATCTCGAGTCTTGAGTCATCGTCGATCCAAACCCGCTTCCTCGCAGGTCTCACCGTTTGTGAAGTTACCACCACATCTTGAGTCTTTTCCTTCTAAAAGGTGTAAAGTTATCAACTGTGGTACACACACCTCCACCTACTAGACTTGTGATCACTTCACTACTTTTGATATTTGGTGGTCTTCTAACTCCCTTAACGATGATTATATTTGCTTAAGATTGTTTCAATGCACCCTCACAAAGGTTGCAACAAAATGGTACATAGAGCTACCAGGGGGAACTTACAAGAATTTTAATCAGATGGTTCTAATCTTCCTCAACCACTTGCAATTGCCAGTTCATTACGATTTCAACATAGAACTTATGTCGACCCTCCACCAGGATGAATCCACCCATATTTCGGATCACATCCAAGAGTGGCATAGATAGAAGAGGTTGATCAAAGCCTACATTCCTCCAGAGTTCCTGTTGGAATGGTTTCTTAAGTCTTTACTACCCTATATTTCGAAGGATGTTTCTACATCCGATGTAACATATGAAGAGTAAGCAATTTTTAAATCCCAACAACTAGATATCATATATGCTCAGTCTGGGATGTTATACAAAATTCTTCCTAACACATCGAGGTCAAACAATGACCCCAGACAAAAGCCTGAGCCTCATGCTGATGGCATTATAGGCTCCACAAATGTTAAATCTACAGACTTGGTGACAAGCCAGTTGAAAGAGTTGTGTCTAAGCCAATTTGTAGGAGGACAAGCTTTGTCTGTGTCCTCTACTCCCACTCAGTCAAAAAATGTGCATTCTGTGCAGTCAACCAACAACCATGAGGGAATAAAAATAAAGGACGTGGTAACAATCGTAAGGGTGGGAGGAATAAGAATAATATACCCAAGGATAATGTGAAAATTATACATCAAACAATAATGCTGGTGAGGGAAAGAAAGAGAAGTGAAAGGTGAAATTCCATTGTAAGCTTTGTACTGATGATCACCTTACCCACTTGTGCCCCAAACTCGAGGAAGCTACGAGGCTCTTATCTCTATTGCCCACTGTGTTGACTAATCATTTTCCACATAATAAAAACATGGCCTTCAGGTCCTCTAATGCCATAAATGTGGTGAGTAGGAATCAAAACCCTCCAATGCATGGTGACGATTGTCTATGCGTAAATATGGTTAAGTCTCATATTAATGTAGCCACTCAGTCTCACAATTATAGTTCTTCACAAGATGTTCCAGGTTTAGAGTCTCCCCCTCCTTCGAAAACACCTTTGCAGATCGAAAAACCAAAGCCTTCGCCTCGTATTCCAAAAGGAGTACTCAAACGCTCTACCCACAATCCTAATGCTAGAGCTACCTATAACTATTCTATTGTCGAAGATCTGGGTCAAACCCCTTGTGCGATGTCGACTTTGGAGGTACTCTAGACGTGTCCTTCACATATGAATGCCTTGCTATATGTGTTAGGATCTCTAGACCCGTGTGGCACTAAGGTTATCAAGTTTGACGTTACAAATGTTCATGCTTGCTTGCCTTACCATGTGGCCTTTCAAATCCACGTGGATTACTCAAAGTATACCATCAAAAGCACTGTTATTAATGAAGGTGTTGCAACGTGCATGATGTCCCTAACATGTTGGAAAGCCATTGGCTCTCCAACCCTCTCTCAATCTCTAACTATGTTGACCGCATTTGATGGTCATTCTTTCTGTCCCCATGATATTCTTCCTACCTTTCCAGTCTAGTTAGGTGGAAAGACAATGGAGGTGGATGTCGAGGTGGTTGATGCGCCCCTTGGATATAACAACTTAATACTAGGGGTAATTGGACTAATGCTATGACTGTAGTCATATCGTTCATTTTCTGTACTTTATGTTTTTCTTAGGAAGGGAAAATCATGATGATTGATCAATTATCCTTTGCGCATGCTAGTCCCAATGTATCGGTTGGACCTTCAATCCCTGTGATCGACAATTCTCAACTGACAACTGAGGATATTGGTGTCAGAATGTATTCCTCCCTTATGGGTACCTTTGATTTCATGGCACCAATTCATCACATTTATGCCATGTCTAGTAGGTCTGCTTCGTCAATGAGGTCCATTCCTTTCCGCACTTTGTATTTTAACGATCCTTGGACCTTACCTTCCCCGACCATGTCTTGTGAAGGTCAACCACATATTGGAACAACAATGTCACTATTGGTGGTAGAGATAGCGTATTAGGCTATTCTTGACTCTTTTGCCGACCCAGATCCTGTCTCCTCGTAGATGGATGAGGATGATCCCGTTCTTAAGCCCATATGGGCCACTTCATCATCTTTCTCACATGATTGCCTCAATGATACTTCAACTTCCGATGAAGAAATATTAGAGGCCATGAATGGTTTGGATAGGCCATGGGATGATATGCATCATCATTCTTACTTCCTCCCAGATCTTGTGAGGATTGAACAAGACGATTTTAGATCTACCTTGAGTGAGATAGTCGGTCACACCGTAGTTCCACTTGATACGCACAAAATTTATGCCGATGGAAACATGGCGAGTATTTCTCCTACTGTCACGATCGATATCTCTTGTATTCCTAGTAAAATTGAAAATGTATATATCGGTGCAGATTGTTCTCTTGAAGAAATTTAGATATACACCGATCTCTTCAAATAATTATGTGATGTATTCACTTGGTCATATGAAGAGATGCTAGGAATCGACCCTCGTATTGTCGAACATGAGATTAAAACCTACCCGGATGCTAAACCTGTTCGACAACGACATAGAGCTGTTAATCCTAGGAAGGCCCTTGCTATTAAGGCAGAGGTGGAAAAACTGCTTAATGTTGGTTTTATCTACCTGGTTCCCTTGAATGAATGGGTATCCAATCTCGTTCCTGTGAATAAGAAACAAAGAACCATTTGTGTGTGTATGGATTTTTGAGACCTTAATAAGGCCTGTGCTAAATATAACTTTCCGACACCTTTCATTGATCAGATTCTCGATGAGTGTGCATGAAGCAAGGTTTTTTCTTTTATGGACGGATTTTCAGGATACAACAAAATTCAGATTAAACCCGAGGATCAACATAAGACAACATTTATTTGTCCTTGGGGTACTTTCACATACCGAAAAATTCCTTTCGGCCTTAAATACACCGGAGCAACCTTCCAACGATCCATGACCTTCACTTTTCACTATCTCAAGCATATAGTCAAAGCTTACCTCGATGATCTCGCTGCTCAGTCTTGCAAGAGAGTGGATCACTCTACCCAAAAGAGTGGATTGCAAGAGAGATGTTGATATTATACCATCCTTTTAAACCCTCATAAATGCATCTTTTGCGTTAGGTTGGGTCATCTTTTAGAATTCTTAGTTTCTGAGACTAGGATCATGGTGGGTCCTTTGAAGGTTGAGGAAATAATTTGATTTCCTCCCACACACAACATTCGTCAGCTTCAAGGTTGAAAGGTAAAAGCTAACTTCTTACGCCAGTTTATAGTAAACTATGCCAATATTACTAAGGGTTTTATGCGTCTCTTGAAGAAGGACACTCTGTTTATATGGGATGAGCGAGCCCATGATTCCTTTGATTCTCTTAAGAAAGCCTTGGTATCGAAGCCTCTGCTGAAGCCTCCAAAATATAATAGAGATTACTTGCTTTATATCACTGTGTCTGAAGGGACGGTTGGTATGCTTTTAGTTTAGGAGGATAATGAGCTCCATGAGCACGTCGTCTACTACCTTAGTCGAAATTTAGTCGGCCCTGGACTGAAGTTCTCTCATGTTGAGAAGCTAGCCTTGGCTTCCATACATACGGTTCAAAGTTTGTGGAACTATATATAGCTTTGCAAAACTACCGTAGTTGTTGATGTCAATCCCTTTCAATACGTCCTTACTAGGCGTATCATAGGGGGAAAATACAATAAAAGAATTGTCATTTTGCAAGAGTTTGACCTCGATTTTGCTTCGGCGAAATCCAAGAAATCACTAGTTTTTTTCGAGTTAATATCATACTTCCCTCGATTAGATGAGGACCTCATTCTTGTCGATTCATTCACAGATGAACACATTTTCCTTATCTCATGTTTGGACCCTTGGTATGAAGACATTTTGATATATCTTCAAACCTTGAAGTTCTCTCAGCATCTATTAAGAGATGATCGACTACGTATATGGAATCAAGCTAAAAAGTACCTTATCATCGATGACACTTTGTAACATTGAGGCGTAGATGATATCTTGCATCATTTCTTGATTTACGAAGAGGTTGATTCAGTTCTTAATGATTGACACAATGGGGCTTGTGGTGGTCATCTATCTGGGCTTGCAACAACCCAAAAAATATTACGAGTTGGTTATTTTTGGCCATTTATTTTTAAAGATTGTGTCGAAGTGGTCAAGAAGTGTCACCCTTGTCAGGTTTTCACTCGGAAGATGTGCTTGCATCCAACCCCTCTTCACCCGGTCATCACCATCGGTCCCTTCACCAAGTGGGGGGTGGATGTTTTAGACTACAACCCAACTTCGGCTGGGGGACGTCAACATATTATCGTGTTCGTTAACTACTTTACTAAATGGGAAGATGCCATGCCTATGATTAAATCCGATGGTAAGACTGCAACATTTTTCATGTTCAATCAAATTATATCCCGGTTTGGAATCCCTAGTGATATTGTCACTGATCATGGTAGTCACTTTCAGAACAAAATGATGAAAGAGTTAGCATCAAAATTAGGGTTTAAACATGGTCATTCTTCCCCTTACTATCCCTAGGAAAATGGACAAGTAGAGGCTATGAACAAGTCTCTCAAGACTATTTTGTAGAAAACTGTGATCCATAGCAAATCTTATTGAAATCTAATGCTTTACCCGACACTTTGGGCATACCGAACCTCGGTTAGGACTTCCACCATTTTTTCTCCTTTTTAGTTAGTACACGGTGTGGAGTCGATCCTTCCTATTGAATGCAAAATCCATTCTCTTAGACTAGCAGTTAAGCTCCTACCCGACGCTTTCAATTTCAGAGAACGCCTCGTACACCTAGAGAGCCTAGATGAGTAGTGTCGAGATGCCTCTATGGCTATCGAAGAAAATAAATGACGTGCCAAGGTCCAGTATGATAAGTCTATCTATCCTCGACAGTACGCTGAGGGTGACTTGGTTTGCTTGTATGACCAGGCTAAAGAACCACTGGGGGCAGGAAAGTTCAACCCCATGTGGCATGGTCCTTATATCGTGCGACGTGTCTTAGAAAAAGGAGCATATGAATTAGAATATTATGAAGGGAATATGCCGGCTGAGCCTAGAAATGGGCTCTACTTGAAAATATATTACGTTTGAGACCTAAGCTTGGGCGTAACTCTTTGTATACTAGTGTATATTTATATTTTCCTTTTTTTCATCTGATTGCTTATCAAGTTTTCCCTTGGTTGCATATGTCAACGGAGTCTTCGGTTTACTTAGGATTCGTAGACAGTGCCATTCGTCATACATGGAACTTGGCTTCCGCCGCTTGGGTTGTTTAGTCACCCAACGGTCAACTGGTGTCTTCAGGTGGCGTTTGTCTAGGGCCATCAATGAATAGTGTAGCTGAATATAACATCGTTATAGAGATTTTACGCGATGCCATTTGACATGGTGTTTGATCATTAGAGGTTCAACTGGAATCCCCGTTAGTATTATGTCAGTTGAACGATAGTTGCCGTGTGCGAGATCCTACTCTACTCCGACGATTCCTACGTGTACAAATTTTGGAATGACATTTTGATTTTGTTACTTATAATAACATACCTAGGATTTCTAATTATGTATTTGATGCATATGCTAATTATGTTTTAGATTGGCATTTGTCACATAACTAAAGTAAAGAAAACACATTAACAATGTACACATTTTAACATAAGTAAAGCCAAAGACCAAGGTTTTTTTTTATATATTTCGTCTCTCCAAATATATGGTGTTATAGTACAAAATGGGGCTTACACCCTCAAAATACATATACAACTGATCGATACAATGACCATGAAATCTATCCCTGTGGCATTGGATGTGTGTCATGATAGCATACTATGTCATTTTCCAGACACCAAAAGAGTCGCACCCACGCACGGGGCACACCCACCACATGTCGCCGCGTCGCCTCTGGCATATCCTCTACTTGAACCATGGGAATCCTGTGTGTCAAACGAGATAGGTTAACCTACACATTTTGAAGCACTCTCGACATCTCCTCCCGTTGGCTCATCCCGTCGTTTCCTCCGCTGGTGTCGTGGGAATCCATTCGGCTGTTGCAGTACATAGAGCTACTAGGGGGAACTTACATGAATTTTAATCAGATGGTTCTAATCTTCCTCCACCACTTCCAATTTCCAGTTCATTACAATGCCCACATAGAACTTATGTCGGCCCTCCACCATGACAAAGCCACCCATATCTCAGATCACATCCAGGAGTGGCGTAAACGGAAGAGGTTGATCAAAGCATACATTCCTCCAAAGTTCCAGTTGGAATGGTTTCTTAAGTCTTTACTGTCTTATATTTCAAAGGATGTCTCTACATACAGAGTAACATATGAAGAGGAAGCGATTTTTAAAGCCCAACAGTTAGATCTCATATATGCTCAGACTGGGATGTTATACGAAATTATTCCTGATGCACCAAGGTCAAACTATAACCCTAGACAAAATCCCGGGGCTCATGCCGATGGCATTATAGGCTTCACAAATGTTAAATCTAAAGACTTGGTGATAAGCTAGTTGAAAGAGTTGTCTCTAAGCCAGTCTGTAGGAGGAAAAGATTTGTCTGTGTCCTCTACTACCACTTAGTTGGCGGATGTGCATTCTTTGTAGTCAACCAACAACCAGGAGGGAATAGAAAGAAAGGACGTGGTAACAATCGTAGGGGTGGGAAGAATAATAATAATAAACCCAAGGACAACATAAAAATGATAGATCGAACAATAATGCTGGTGAGGGAAAGAAAGAGAAGCGAAAGGTGAAATTCCCTTGTAAGATTTGTATTGATGATCACCTTACCCACTTGTACCCCAAACTTGAGGAAGCTGCGAGGCTTTTATCTATACCACCCACTGTGTTGACTAATCATTTTCTGCATAATCATCACATGGCCTCGAGCTCCTCTAATGATAGAAATACGACGAGTGGGAATAAAAACCCTCCGGCGCATGACGACGACTGTCTATGCGTAAATATGGTTAAGTTTCATATTAATGTAGCCACTTGATCTCGCGATTATAGTTCTTCACAAGCTGTTCCAGGTCTAGAGTCTCCCCCTCCTTCGGAAATGTCTTTGCAGATTGAAAAACCAAATCCTTCGGCTTGTATTTCGAAAGGATTACTCAAATGCTCTACCCACAATCCTAATGCTAGAGCTTCCAAGAACTATTCTATTGTCGAATATCTGGGTCAAACCCCTTGTGCGATGTCGACTTTGGAGGTACTCCAGACGTGTCCTTCACAGGGGAATGCCTTGCTATATGTTTTAGGAGATTTAGACCCATGTGGCTATAAGGTTATCAAGTTTGACGTTACAAATGTTCATGCTTGCTTTCCTTACCACGTGGTCTTTCATATCCATGTGGATTACTCAAAGTATACCATCAAAAGTAATGTTATTGATGAAGGTGTTGCAACGTGCATGATGTCCCTAACATGTTGGAAAGACATTGGGTCTCCAACTCTCTCTCAATCTCTAACTACGTTGACGACATTTGATGGTCATTCTTTCCGTCCCCACGGTATTCTTCCTATCTTTCTAGTCTAGTTAGGTGGAAAGACAATGGATGTGGATGTCGAGGTGGTTGATGCACCCCTTGGATATAACTTATTACTAGGGTGTAATTGGACTTATTCTATGACTGCAATCGTATCATTCATTTTTCGTACTTACGTTTTCCTCATGAAGGGAAAATCATAACGATTGATCAATTATCCTTTGCGCATGATAGTCCCAATGCATCGGTTAGACCTTCAATCCCCGTGATCGACAATTCTCAGTTGGAAACTGAGGATATTGGTGTCAGAATGTATTCCTCCCTTATGGGTACCTTTGATTTTGTGGCACCAATTCATCACATTTATGCCATGTCCAGTAGGACTAAGATACTTCATCAGATGCATATAATATACATAAAGATTCATTACTAAGCATAAATCACATCAATAACACAAAACAATCACAACACATGATATACATGGTTCACCCCCAGCGTGGGGCTACGCCCACCAACTCTTCGTCTTCTTTATTATCTTCTTTCAATCTTCTTACATGCATAGAGTCACAAAACCAACTCCGCATAGGACAGGAGATCTGCGCACACCTCGCCAGATCCTCCTTCCCCAATCTCGGCACAAGACAGAGCCTTATTACAATCACTTGCACTTCGGTCTGCGAGTTCTCAACACACAGTAAGCACATAGACTTTACAACTAATCACACTTAGCTCACTGGCTTACAACTGACTCCTTCTTACATCACCTAGCTACTTATTTATACATTACAAAAGGGGCCTAAACTGGGGTAAGACCCATGGGATGACATCCCATACCCGTTACATAAACCCTAAACCCAAAAAACCCACAAAAAGGGGTGAGATCGCGCGATCTCCACTTCGCCTGGGCACTCCGTCTTCGACTAGCTTGTCAAAGTCCAAAAAGTGGTCAAACACGACCAAGGTTCTCCAAAACTTGGTTGAGGGCCAATAGGCCCCCAACACTCACCTGTGACTCGTCCCGAGTCACTCTGATATGGGCAACTCCACTTCCAAGGACTCAAGCTTGGCTCGAGCTGCCTCGACTTGTTTCTTCTCCAGAGCCTCCTGCTCGGAAAATTCCTGAATGACTGTCTTGATGACATGTCCTTCCAAGCGTTGTTCCACTGTGGTGACCACTTGTTCCAGCTGTGCACCTTGTCCCTTGATCTCCTAAAAAAGTGTGCAGGTTTTGTCCTGTATTGGCTGGAGTCTTTGGGTCACTTCCATGACTTTACTTTGGATGGCATGGACTTGCTGCTGAACTGCACGATGTTCCTGTGACCTTTTCATCTTCTCAACTGCTGACAGTACCTTCAACTATGCTTGCACTGTCACTGCTTGTTGCTTTGCTTCCTGAAGCTGTGACTCCAATGTCCTTAGTTCTGGATCCTCTACAAGGTGCTCATAAGTCTGCACACTTTGATTGCTTAATTGATTGCACTCCGAGGCCAATGCCTTGATTCTTTCTACTGCGCTCTGGGCAGTTTCTTCTCTCTGGTCTCGCACTTCCTGCAGAGTGCTTGGCACTACTTGCAATTCCATTTCTGCCACTCTTGCTTGAAGCTGCTGGATAACTTCAACGAGCTTCTCCACTGTGTCTTATTCTATCGGTATGAGTCCCTACACAAGGGAAAGTGCTCTGGTGACTGCCTCCTTGACTCCCATCTGATCTGTGAGAAACTATTCTTTTTCCTTCTGGATCTGTGCTTTATCCTCTGCAAACTTCGCTTGGAGGTCATCTTTCTCTTGCTGCGCAACCCGACGTTGCTCTAAGGCTTCCTCCTTTGTTTACTTTAATGCCTCTATGGCCTGCTCCTTTTCCTTCTGGACCCGACAAAGGTGAGCCTCGGTCGAATATGCTAATCTGCATATCTAGGTAGACTCATCTCCTACTTCTATACCTTCTGATGGCGACGATGCAGTCGACACTGCGCGACTCAAATAAAGAGCCTGCTGTACCCCTTTGAGTTCCACCTCGATCCTATCAAACATTGCCTCCTGTTTGGCTTCGCTTCGATTCGCCACAAAATGTCTTCTAAGGTATCTGAGACAACGACGATGATGAGATCAATATCATCCACCGTGAGCACAGTCTATAATTGAGGCTTATTTTCTCATGATTTATTCCGTGCTGATGGTTTCTTCGGGGAAACCTTTCTTTTCTTGGATGTCTCAGTCTCCGTGACAAGATCCTTAGCCAGTGTCACTTCGCCTTGTTCTTGTTTGTTTTCTTCCCCTTCGTTCTCTTCCTGGTCTACTTCGTCATCTCCTCCTCCTCCTGGTGAATCTGGTGTAGTTTCCTTTGATGCGCTGTTCATTTTCTGTACTTCTTCCTTATTCTTTCTTTTGCTGCTGCTAGGTCCATCATACTCTTCTCGAGTGACTACAGGACTTCCAATGAGGTCTAGGTCAGAGAGTTCTGTCTGTTTGACCGGTACAAGGAACTCTACAAGCCATTCCTTGGTTATTTCTTCCATGTCCGCCTCTGTGAATTTATAATAGGACTGGAGGTCTTCTTTGTGTTCATCCCCACGTACAGTGATGTAAATGAAATGCCTATCTGCGTGGAACTTCGTAAGTGGCCTGAACCTGTGTAGAGTATTCAATGTCATGTGAGGGAAGGATTCAATGGCCCTCTTTAGTTGTAAATAATATGTGTGGAACACCGCATTAGATTACCATTGTTTTTCCATGTCGCTCGAATACCAGAGCGTAGTGAATTTAATGGTCAGTGTTTCAGATGACTCAATTTCAGGGAAGGTCGCCCCTTCCAACATCTCCCAAGTGATGAAGGCAATGAGAATCAACAACTAGCTAAAATGAAACTCGTAGGTCTGGTCCTGTTCTTTGCGACAATCTTTCTCCAACTGGTTGATGAGGTAGCTCACCTAGTTCATTCACATCCCTTTGACGTATTTGCGTGCGAGGTCGACGACGAACCACGTGATCTGTGTTGGTCTGTTCTTCCTGATGAGCTTACCAATGATCAACTGGAAAGCTAGGTGCACTGTGCCATTTTGGATGGAGGCTACCTTGTAGCCCCGCTTCCCCTTCTCTACATCGTCACAATTTTCTTTTATGCACTGCACCAGGGCACGATCTGCAGCCTTGCCTGGGTAAAAATCCTGAGGCTCCGGTCCTTGCATGCTCAATCCGGTGATCCGATGGATCAACGCCGGATCTACGGTGATGTGTCGATCCAACCATAGGTAACCACCATGGTAGCATGACAGGAGGAGTTTAACGCATGCGTTAACCTCCCGATGTCTGCCGAAGTGTGGTATCTTCATCATGTTAAGGATGGTTGATCTCGCGATGTCCATGGTCCATGGCTGGGGGATTATCTTCGACTTCTTCCCCGTTGTCTTGGTCAAGTACTTGTGTGGTGCGAGCATGCCATAGTTCTTGTGGTATCCTAAGTTGAAGTCACTGATATTTAGCGTCATAATATGTCCTAATTGCAGTCCAATTGTGTGTATCCCCTTCGGGAGGTACGGAGTGATCAGTGTATAGATGAAGTCCCTCAGGACGCTTTCATGACTAACTGCAACATCCAAAGGTGAGATGTAGTCAGGAAGGATTGATGGGATGAGCTTCATGTTTGCCAAGTTATCGCGATGCTTGCTCCGTTTCTCTGTCGTAGTTCGGGATGACCTAGATCAACATGCAGTCGATGGGGAGGCTTGCAATCCTCTCGTCAATAAGGCCTATAATCGTGCGGACATGACCTTCTCAGCCATGAGGTCTATTAGGATCTCTTCGACGGATTTCTCTACTGCACTAAGGTCGCTTGACATGCACACCCATGATCAAATGTATCAAATAGGTGGAAAAACGCTCAAGGTAAGAAGAACGGGTGGCGAGGTCTCAATAAGCACTGCGCGAAAGGAATTAGTTCTTTATGGGCTTGGATAATCACAATTCATGAAAGTGTCCTTGGTGCAATGTTCGTCGGGATAAATAGAAAACGTCGTAAATGACTCCTCCAATGGGCAGGAAGGCCTCAATTAATACAATTCCATCCATTATGGAATGCTCCTAATGGTCCAATGGCGACCTTTATGACAATAACTGTGTTTCTAGCCGTTTTGGAGCCTCGTTCTAATGGTCGAGACGTCTCCAACGGTCATATTGCTTTGTCATGGCGAAGTGCCAGTCGGTGCTGTTATGCTAATATGACGAGGTTCAAGTTCTGCAAACCTTCCTTCTACGAAGTCCTCTCTGGAACCTCTTGCAATTTTTCTAGCTTTGCTTTCTTCTTACTGAGATTTCTTGCTTTCTTGCCGGTGATCTGTGTCTCTAGATTCCTCTTTCCATTATTGTTCTTATCTTTTCTTAGCATAGTAACTTCACACCGTTGAGGATATTTCAAAAGGTTCGAGGATAATACTTCTTCTCTTACTGTTTCTGGAGTAGGTGCTCTACTCTCCTGCATGGATAAGTTCTTTAAACATTCTTGCGTTCTTTCGAATTCGACAGCCAGGTCTCTGTCCCTCAGTTGCTTCGACTTGTCCTCCTATTCTTCTATTAAGTGCGCTATTCTCTTAGCCATGAAATCTCTTAATTCTTTCTTTTTCTATTCCATAGCTTCCTCTTCTTCTCTCCTTCGGATCTGATCTCTCTCAATCCAAGTCTTTCCTAACAAAAGTGAAAAAGGGGTGATGTTCTTGACAAACTTAATGACCTCAAATTATTCTTCTGTCGATGTTCCATGAGCACTCATAGGTACATGAGTAAGTCTTCCACATAGGGTTATCATCTTCCCTTTAAACAATCCTATTCCTCCCAATGAAGGAATCTAACAGGCTTTCCCAAATTTTCCCAAGTACTTTCTGGGATAATGTTCACTTGTGTTTCTGCATCTAATACACAGTCTATGTCGAAGTCCCCTATTTTTGTTTCTATGCACTCTTTCTCTTTTAAAACCTTTGATAAGATGATGTCTCTGTGATCATTCAATGTTTCTTTCATCTGCAATAATATAGCCTCAGATTCTTTCTGGTTCTTAGTATAGCCTTAGTTTCTTGACCTTCTTTATGGTTTTCTTGTTTCATGTTCATTTTTTGAACTTTAGGAATCATTATAGGGCAATGTAAAACTTCATGTCCAGTAGCTTTACAACAAAGGCAAATAGGACCTCTACCAGGGCATTCCTTAGCAAGATGTCCCGGTCTTCTGCAACTATAACAAAGAGCCAATCCTCTCTTTTTCTTAAATGATCCCCAACCTTTCCTGTACTGTGCACTGGGATCACATTGATAGACTTGCAGAAAATTCTTTCTAGGATCCTGCATCCACTTGTTAGTCCAACAATTCTTTCTATGCATAGGAATAACATATCTTTCACTATTTATATCAAATCATCTTTCTTCTAGTTGTGCCCTAGTTTTCAGACTAGGAAAAAAATTATCAAGCATACCTAGATCCATTCTTTCGAAACAAAAATTTCCACTTTTCTTACCTTTATCAGAGCACAAAGATTTAAGATCTTACCTCTTTTATTTAGAACAAACTTCTCTTTTTAGCACAGAGATTCACAAGTCAAGTAGAGTATTGCGCACTAAAGAAACAGATCTATGCACATGGCTTTCTCTTTTCTTTAGTTCCCAGCAATCACAGTTTCAGGTCCCGGTAACGGAACCATTTGATGGCATAGGGGCAGACCCAGGGTTCAACGCTTCAACAATGCACCAACAAAACCCTAACTCGGCAACACCTGCGAAGCAGATGAAGTCTCACTCGAGGTAGAGGTAGGGGGGTTGTAGCACTCAAGTGTCTACAACCTGGCTGGGACAAAGATATGTGATCACAATACTTAACAAAGAACTTTAGAGATTAACATTCATTAGTCTTTAATCCTTTATTCACATCGTAGGTAAAACCCTAATTACAGAACATCACAGTATTCAACAAGATCTAACACATCCAAGCACTTAGGACATAGAAATAGATCAGATCTAGCATTCATTCATATCACTAAGCACTAAGATACTTCATCAGATGCATCTAATATACATAAAGATTCATTACTAAGAATAAATCACATCAATAACAAAAAGCAATCACAACAAAGGATATACATGGTTCACCCCCAGCGTGGGGCTACGTCCACCAACTCTTCGTCTTCTTTATTATCTTCTTTCAATCTTCTTACATGCACAGAGTCACAAAACCAACTCCGCATAGAACATGAGATCTGTGCACACCTCGCCAGATCCTCCTTCCCTGAGCTTGGCACAACATAGTGCCTTCTTACAATCACTTGCACTTAGGTCTGCGAGTTCTCAACACACAATAAGCACAAAGCCTTTACAACTAATCACACTTAGCTCACTGGATTACAACTGACTCCTTCTTACATCGCCTAGCTAATTATTTATACATTACAAAAGGGACCTAAACTGGGGTAAGACCCATGGGCTAACATCCCATACCCATTACATAAACCCTAAACCCAAAAAGTCCGCAAAAAGGGGCGAGATCCCGCGATCTCTTCTTCGCCTGGGCGCTCCGTTTTCGACTAGCTTGCCGAAGTCCAAAAAGTGGTCAAACATGACTAAGGTTCTCCAAAACTTGGTCGAGGGCCAACATCTAGCAGGTCTGCTTCGTCAATGAGGTCTGTTCCTTTCCACACTTCATATTTTAACAATCCTTGGACCCTACCTTCCCCGACCATGTCTTGTGAAGGTCAGTCACATATTGGAACGACAATGCCACTTTCAGCGGCATAGATAACGTATTAGTCTATTCTTGACTCTTTTTCTGACCCAGATCACGTCTTCACGTAGACGGATGAGGAGGATCGTTTTCTTAATCCCGTATGGGCCACTTCATCGTCTTGCTCACATGATTGCCTTGATGATACTTTACCTTCCGATGAAGCGATCTTAGAATCCATGAATGGTTTGGATAGGCCATGGGATGATATGCATCATCATTCTTACTTCCTCTGAGATCTTGTTAGGATCGAACAATATGATTTTATATCTACCTTGAGTGAGATAGTCGGTCACACCGTAGTTCCACTTGATACGCATGCCATTTATGCCGAAGGAAACATGGCGAGTATTTCTCCTACTGTCACGATAGATATCTCTCGTATTGCTGGTAAAATTGAAAATGTATATTTCAACGCAGATTGTTCTCTTGAAGAAATTCAGATCTAGACCGATCTCTTCAAAGAATTATGTGATGTATTCGCTTGGTCATTTGAAGAGATGCCAGGAATCGACCCTCGTATTGTCGAACATGAGATTGAAACCTACCCGGATGCTAAACCTGTTTGACAATGACTTAGAGATGTTAATCCTAGGAAGGCCCTTGCTATTAAGGCAGAGGTGGAAAAACTGCTTAATGTTGGTTTTATCTACCCGGTTCCATTGATTGAATGGGTATCCAATCCCATTCCCGTGAATAAGAAGTAGGAACCATCTGTGTGTGTATGAATTTTTGAGACCTGAATAAGTCATGTCCTAAAGATAACTTCCTGACACCTTTCATTGATCATATTCTCGATGAGTGTGCAAGAAGTGAGGTTTTTTCTTTTATGGACGAATTTTCAGGATACAACCAAATTCAGACTAAACCCGAGGATCAACATAAGACAACATTTATTTGTCCTTTGGGTACTTTCACATATCGGAAAATGCCTTTCGGCCTTAAAAATGCTAGACCAACCTTCAACAAGTCTTGACCTTCGCTTTTCATGATCTCAAGCATATAGTCAAAGCTTACCTCGATGATCTCATTTCTCACTCTCGCAAGAGAGTGGGTCACTCTACCCACCTTCGACTAGTTTTTAAGGGATGTTGCTATTATCGCATCCGTTTAAACCCTCATAAGTGCATCTTTTGCATTAGGTCGGGTCATATTTTAGAATTCTTAGTTTCTGAAATTGGGATCATGGTGGGTCCTTTGAAGGTTGAGGCAATACTTCGATTGCCTCCCCCATGCAACATTTGTCAGCTTCAAGGTTTACAGGGAAGAGATAACTTCTTACACCGGTTTATAGTAAACTATGCCAATATTACTAAGGGTTTTATGTGTCTCTTGAAGAAGGACACTCTGTTTATATGGGATGAATGAGCCCATGAATCCTTTGATTCTCTTAAGAAAGCCTTGGTATCGATGTCTCTACTGAATCCTCCAGAATAGAATAGAGATTACTTTCTTTAGCACTGTTTCCAAAGGGATGGTTGGTATGGTTTTAATTTAGGAGGATAATGAGCTCCACGAGCACGTCATCTACTACGTTAGTCAAAATTTAGTCGGCCCTGAACTCAAGTATTCTCATGTTGAGAAGCTAGCCTTGGCTGGCATACACACGGTTCAACTATTGTGCCACTATATATAGATTTGCAAAAATATCGTAGTTGATGATGTCAATCCATTTCAATACATCCTTACTAGGTGTATCATAGGGGGAAATACAATAAATGGATTTTCATTTTGCAAGAGTTTGACCTCGATTTTGCTTCGGCAAAATCCAAAAAATCGCTAGTTTTTTTCCGAGTTAATATCAGACTTCCCTCGATTAGATGAGGACGTCATTCATGTCGATTCATTCATGGATGAACACATTTCCTAATCTCGTCTTCGGACCTCTGGTATGGAGACATTTTGATATATCTTCAAACCTTGAAGTTATCTCAACATCTATCGAGAGACGATCGACAACGTATACGATATCAAGCTAAAAAGTACCTTATTGTTAGCAACACTTTGTATCACCGAGGCATAGATGATATCTTGTGTCGTTGCTTGACTCACGAAGAGGCTGAGTCAGTTCTTAATGACTGCCACTGTGGGGCTTATGGTGGTCATCTATCTGGGCTTGTGACAACCCAAAAAATATTACGAGTTGGTTATTTTTGGCCGTCTATTTTTAAATATTGTGTCAAAGCAGTCAAGAAGTGTCACCCTTTCCAGGTGTTCACTCGGAAGATGTGCTCGCATTCAAGCCCTCTTCACCCAGTCATCACCGTCGGTCCCTTCACCAAGTGGGGGGTGGATTTTGTAGAGTACAACCCAACTTCGGCTGAGGGACATCAACATATTATCGTGTCTGTTGACTACTTTACTAAATGGAAAGAGGCCATGCCTATGATTAAATACGATGGTAAGACTGCGAATTTTTTCGTGTTCAATAAAAAGATAGCCCGGTTCGAAATCCCTAGTTATATTGTCAATTATCATGGTAGTCACTTTCAGAACGAAATGATGAAAGAGTTAGCATCAAATTTGGGGTTTAAACATGGTCATTCTTCCCCTTACTATCCCCAGGAAAATGGACAAGTAGAGGCTATGAACAAGTCTCTCAAGACTATTTTGCATAAAACTGTCATCCATAGCAAATCTTATTAAAATCTAATGCTTTACCCGACACTTTGGGCATACCAAACCTCGGTTAAGACTTCCACCAGTTGTTTTCCCTTTTTAGTTAGCACATGGTGTGGAGTCGATCCTTCCTATTGAATGAAAAATCCCTTCTCTTAGACTAGCAGTTAAGCTCCTACCCAACGCTTTCGATCTCGAAGAACGCCTCGTACACCTAGAGAGCCTAGATGAGCAGTGTCGAGATGCCTCTACGACTATCGAAGCAAATAAATGATGTGTCAAATCCAGTATGATAAGTCTGTCTATCCTTGACAGTATGCTAAGGGTGACTTGGTTCGCTTGTAAGACCAGGCCAAAGAACCACTAGGGGTAGGCAAGTTCAACCCCATGTGGCATGGTCCTTATATTGTTTTATGTGTCTTTGAAAAAGGAGCCTATGAATTAGAATATTATGAAGGGAATATGCTGGCTAAGCCCATAAATGGGCTCTACTTGAAAATATATTACGCTTGAGCCCCAAGCTTAGGTGTAACTCTTTGTATACTAGTGTATCTTAGTGTATATTTATATTTTCCTTTTTTTCATCTGCTTGCTTATCAAGTTTTCCCCTGGTTGCAGAGTCAACAGAGTCTTCGATTTACTTAGGATTCACAGATGGTGCCATTTGTCATACATGGAACTTGGCTTCTGCCACTTGGGTTTTTTACTCACCCGACTGTCAACTGGTGTCTTCACGTGGCGTTTGTCTAGGGTCATCAATGAATAATGTGGCTGAATATAGTGTTGTTATAGAGATTTTACGTGACGCCATTTCACATGGTGTTCGATGATTAGAGGTTCATATGGAATCCCAATTAGTAGTATGTCAGTTGAACGACAATTACCATGTGTGAGATCCTACTCTACTTCGACGATTCCTACGGGTACGAATTTTGGAATGACATTTTGATTTTGTTACTTATAATCACATACCTAGGAATTATAATTATGTATCCGATGCATATGCTAATTCTATTTTAGATTGGAATTTGTCACATAACTAAAGTAAAGAAAACACATTTATCAATGTACACATTGTAACATAAGTAAAGACGAACACCAAGGTTTTTTTTTTTTATATATTTCGTCTCTCCAAAAATATGGTGTTATAGTACAAAATGGGGCTCACACCCTCAAAATACATATACAATCGATCGATACAATGACCATGAAATCTACGCCTGTGGCGCTAAATGTGTGTCATGATAGCATACTATGGCGTTTGCGAGACACCAAAAGAGTCGCACCCATGCACAGGGCACACCCACCATCTGTCGCTGCATCACCTCTGGAAGATCCTCTACCTGAACCATGGGAATCCTATGCGTCAAACTCGACAGGTTGTCGTGCACATTTTGAAGCACTCTGTGCATCTCCTTCTGCTGGCTCATCCAGTCGGTTCCTTCACCTGTGTCATGGGAATCCATCCGACCATCAGGGACCTATGTCTGCATAACAAATCATTTTTGTTAAAATCTTGACACCATCCAAAAATATTTGCGTTTTTTTATTTTTTTTTGAAAAACACAAAAAAATGAAATATATTTGAATTTTTTTTCATACCTATATCACCGTAGCTGGAGACTGGTGGAAATGGCATGTCTGGATCTCCTATGTAGTCGATCCCTGTAGAAGGGTAGTCATCCAAGGCTATCACCTGTCGACGCCACCAGAAGAAGAACTCATCGTTATAGGGGGTTGGCACCCTACCACCTCCCAACTTCCTCATCACCTTGGTCCACTGTGACATGGTTGGATCACACAGTCTATGTGGAACAATCTCGACTCTAGGGCTCAATCCTTGAACATGATCAAAGAAACAACTACACAAGATATATGCAAACCCGAAGTTCCTCTTCCTACCCTGTTTGTTGTATGTCAGTTGGCTCTTCATGTTAGCAAGTAGTGAGGTGAACCAATCATACATTGTGGGTCGTAAGCACTCAATGGAGTAGAAAATCAGTGGCCTTGATTCCTGGTGCAATGAAGCTGGACTGATTATCCAAGTTAGCACGAGAATAATGATATTAAAACTCAGGTTGTTGATCTCCCTAATGGGGATCTGGCTCCCTACCTTTTTTGTGCCCGCAACACAATGAGTGGTGATGTAGTCCTCCATGTTTATGCCACTCCTAGCTCCTCGGGCTTTGATGTTCACCTCCTCACTCCGACATGATAATCCTGTAAGAAAATAGATATCCTCGACTTCAATTCTCAATGGTTTCCCATCAAGGTTGAAGGCATCTGTATCCGGATCCCAAAAGTTCACCAGCATTTGGAGCAACCTCAATTGATCCCTCATGCATTTGAGAGCCCAAAAATTATAAATCCCACATATTTTTAGTGCTAATTAGGCCCCTGGATCTCTTTCCACTGCAGCATCAACTTCTTGATGCTCTCTTTCTCTCCATTCAAGTACCATTCTGCAAGAATAAACCCAATTTTTGAGGGAGTACCTTTTAAAAAACCAATCTGTGGACTTGTACGCGGGCTGTTATGGTAAAAATCATGTGTAGGGCTGCATATATGTGGGCATGCTTTACCTTGCCCGTGTACAAGATTCTATGTACACAAACCGATGATATACAACCCACGTACACCTTAATTCCTAAATTGCGCCTTAAAATCTCAAAAAATGAGGCCTAATTTAAAATTCTAATCCACTAGAAATTAAGAGGAGGGCAAGAGTACTTACTTTGTCTAGACGGTTGCCAATTCCGTTGCTCGTAGCTCTCGCAATCGACACTTTAAGGTCATGGGAAAATTGGTCCAAAATGCACTATTTGGGTAAAAATGTGAATTGGTATGGTAAAATTGATTATTTTTACTATTTGTAGAAATTTTTTACCCACTTTTCATAGTTTTTGCTAATATTTTGACCTAGTGGACTAATAGTGCAGTGTAAGGAGTTGGTTTTGGTGGTTTTATCTAGGGATTCTTGTGGTTTCTAGCGTCATGTCGCCTGTTCCTGACTTTGTCAGGTATTTTCTTTTACCAAGCATATAGGATAGGTCGTCACTCCGTTTTGCACACTTGCATTATCCTATGACTGCGATTCATATGCCTTAGGTACAAACCCATTTGTTAGCGACACAAAACCTTCTCTTTGCTACTAGAAGTTTTGTTAGTGAATGGTAGAGGCTTACCAAACATGGTTTCCCTACTTCGAACCTTTGTGGCATTTGGTTCCCATGCAAATATTTTTTCCATAAGACCGGGAGTAACTTATTGTTGCAGTATGACTTTGCATTTGAACCTCATATTATCACTCATAAGAATTCTGACCTATACCTATGGGACTTCCACCGAGTCTTGGTTAATCTCTTTTCTGACTCCATCAAAAAGAGAAAATATTGTTGAGTGAACTTGTCTCTTTCACACTCGTTAATTGGATTTGAAAGGACGTCTATTTGGTGTAAGTTTAACCCTTTTTCGGACCAAGTAAACTAATTTCGAAAAAGGAATATTGTAGTCACTAGTGGCTAGAAGATTTCTCCTGGGTATTGTTTTATACTTTTTCGGGCCTAGGGGACTAAATTTTTGAAAAAGGACATTTTTTGGCGTTAATTTGTAATGACACTCTATTATCCTTCTTGCAGTATTGAGCCTATTGCCGGTTCCCACTTTCTCGCTATAAGCCTATTACCTCAGTAGTTTGTATCATCAACCAAGAAGAGCCTTGTTTATATCCTTTGCAGCTTGACAACCTGTACCCCAAGAGGAAACATTCCCTTGAGTGTCCATGTATGGCATGCACCTCCTTGGATTGAGAATATGTATGTTCCATTGTTGGAACCAATTACTTACTCGCGACACTCATTTCTTCTCTTGTGTCATAGCATTTATTTGTCTATGAAAAAACAAAAAAATACAGGCGGGAAAAGAATATTATCTCATGTTGGCAGCAGTCATGTTGCCTTTGAACAAAGCACAAACTATTGAGTCCACTTGTCATCCAAAGTTTGGGTTTAGCATGACCTTAGGAAGTTGAGCTCATTGCTTAGAGTTTACACCTACAACTGGTTACTCTTCCAGTCCCTATGGAGAGTTTTATTGGTGCCTACTGCATCACAAAGTTTCATTATCAAGTCTATGCTGTCATAGTCCTCCATATGTCTCATGGTCCTTTTCAAAGGATGTATATAAGCATGTGTCAGCCATTTCTCAGAACACTTGACTTTTCATCCTGGCCATACCTTCAGTGTATCTCAGAGTCACATGAAGTTGTAGTCTTACCGTGCATCCTGGTCCTACTTTCATTATGGGTAGGTAACCTTGAACCCAAAAATCGACATCTCCTCATTGGTCACTGACTTGGGGGATTCCCTTTTGTTCAATGAAAATATATATATTCACACATTGGGATTCATGCAATGTCTTGGATTCCATTATCCTTATTGGTGGTTTCCTCACCTTTGTCGGAATTTTTTCTTATTGGCTGGTATTCAGAGGGTCTTTTTCATGCACTAGTTGCATTTGGTGCATGCAAAAGATGCACAGGGTCATTTGTTAGTGAACATGTTCTTTGTCCGAGTTCCTCCAAATCATCAAGCTATTGCTTTATACGTCATGCTGGCTGATGAGAGATTCCTTAATGCTATCCTTTCATCAGGTCTCCTTCCTTCGACTTCAACTCATCTATTTTGGAAACAAGGCCCAAAGTCTTATGATTACCCAAAGGCTTGCAATCATTAGTGGCATGTTCTCTCACCATCGATAGTTGGGAATACATCAATGTGTCCTGGTCGATGGATTCTTCAAGTGTTCGACCTCAAGACCTTTATTTACACTTGTAAGAATGTACTCGATGCCTTGATACCTACTCTCATTATCGGTAGGATGTCTCGCATTTGTTAACGATATGCCTTAATGACTGGTAATCAAACAAAGTCTCATTATGTTTGACCTCAATTCCTCTATTCACATGATGTAGACTTGCACCTTTGGCGGATCGTGTAGAAGACTTGAAGACATCAGTTTATAGTCACAACTTTCCTGAATTGTTTCTATCATTCATTGGACCAACACCTATATGACTTCAATGATCATGGGGATCAGATTGTACTCCATTGTATACATATATCTTCAAATTGATTTTGAGACTGGTTTTCACTGGGCCTTGTTCGTAACTATGACTTCCTATGGCATGTATCTACTTTGTATTGCCTATTCATGGCCACGAAAAAATGTTTGGTATATTTCCACATGGATTTGCAGTGCAATTCAAATTGGCAGCCATGTGTACAAAGTCATTATGAATTGTAATATTCTTATGAGCAACTAGTTTGTCCAACTATCTCCATTACTCCACTTTTGGGAATTATAATGTATTTCAGCCATCACAGATGCTCCTCTGACCTCACACATTAGGGGGCATCTGTTATAGAAAGATTTGCCTCACCCCATGCAACTTGCTCAGAAGGCCTTTTCCATTTCCCTATGCAGACTTGAAGTCCCCCTTTGCACTTCCTAGAGCTAAAATCATATTTTTCCACATATATGTGCCCTAACATCTATACAACATGCGTATACACAGGTTGCACCATTACAACCTACGTACATAGGGTTTTGTGCCCAAAATTAAAAAATGGTGTCGAGTTTCCATTTCACGTCATGAGATCCATGATCCTTGACCTTCCATATACTGGAAACGTTCTGACTCAGCCCTTCAGTTCCATTTGAAGGCTATAAATGGGCCATATCCAAGCTGTGGAAGAATGAGAAGAATTTAACTTTTGAGAGCAAAGTTACTCTAGAGAAATTATTCACTTCATATTGAGTCTGCATCCCTTTGTCCTTTTAAGTCTGAACACATTGTTCAACCCCCAAGCTCTTCCCTCTTTGATGGAAAACCTCATTGTCTCTCTTATATGAGCTTTCCTTTCATGGAGGATTGAAGTGGTGGAGGCCCAACTGGAAGGGACTTAGTTTTTCGGTTCCAAGACGTGCCAACACAAAATTTTGTCACTCATACACTTCTGTTGATCATATTTTAATAGAAATACTCTTTTCTCATCCAATTAATGTCTTGCAAATATTTGAATTATTATTCCATGGGCATATTTGTTATGAATATTGATGGATTATGCTATTATATGTGCTAACTTTATATATTATCACCATATGCTTGTGTATCTTGGTTGTTGAGGACAAGTTGCAGGTATATAGCTTTGAGTCGAGTGCTCAACAATAGTCTTCATCGAATGTGTGGACAAGGTAGGATCTTTATCTTGTCTTGTTAGCATGTTTTTTTGTATAGCATACTTGATATTAGAGTTGATTTCTGCAGTCATTCCGTATGTTGGGGTTTACCCCATGCCATAGAGTGATTTTACTCATAATAATTCTCGCAATAAATTTTGATTTCTATCCGTATTTTTAAAATGTCTTATACCATTGTCTATTGAAAAGTCAACAAGAAACATGTGTCTAATTTACTTTTCCCTTAAATAAATTGGACAATAAATACTAATCTATTATCTCATTTACAACTAAGTGATTTGAAGGTGAAACAGAATTAGAAGTGTAGTTAAGTGAGTTAAGATCAATTGTACTAGTTGTAACTAAACCTGCACTAGTGAGAGTTTAGTGAATTAATTATTAATTAATTCAAATCAATGAATTCACATGCAAATGAAGATTCACCATGGTTAACTACATGGATGTCAGATCCAGTGGAGACCCAGTTGAGATAACAGGTGAAAGGGACAGTTTGGCTATCAGTTGTGATTTGAGTTAAGTGCACTCATGCAATCACACATGCAGTGGATATGCTTATGAGTATGTGAAAACTAGGCAATTCAAATTCATTGTGAGAATTCTAATTGCAGGGATTGTGCAGAGGAGGCAGGCTGTCTGGACACAGAAATTGGCAAATGTATTTGCTGAGTTTTGTATGACAATGTGAGATGATTGTATTGTACTGAGAGCTCTTGGATTAGAGTTTTGTATGAGATTGTTTCATGATCCATGATATACATAATATATGATAGTGGGGTTTTTAGCTTTACGCTTTCCCGGTAAAACTTCTGTGTTATGTGTTCTTGATATTTCACTTTGTGATCGTGGTTCAATTTTCCGCAAGAATAATAGTAGAAGCGATTCTATATTTAACAGTGGCATATAATTGTTAGATCAGGAGAATTGCAGGAAATACTTAATTTGTATTGAAATTTCTAGATGGTATCAGAGCCATGGAGCCATGGAAGTGAGGTGCAACAATAATAGTATTTTCGCAGCTCTCGTCTCTGGCAGGGTGTGAACCTTAGTACTGGAAACTATGCACATTCCTAGGAGCATAAATTCTCACACCCTACTCAAAGGAGAGGGGTGAACTTCATTCATATTCTCGCAGGCTGCTTAAAGGAGAGGTGCGAACCTCCCTCACCCCATTGTGCATTACAATGAAAACTTCCTTGTGATTTTCAAAGGATGTACACTGGTAGGGTGCGAACTTCTCTCAGGATGCTCTTAGGTGGGGTGCAAACCTCCTAGGGCAAGAAGGATTGCATCTGTTGAGTTTGTGGTTGGATAAAACTCGAATTTGCGGAAGGACTTTCTTGGTGCGACAGTTGATTCAAGATCGAAATGGATTTCAATGGCTTGAGTTTGAAGTATGCACTCGAGGGAAGATCGAACTACATTGCTTGGAAGGAGAGGATGGAGGCAGTACTCGAAGACAATGGCTTGAAGGAATACATTGACAAATATGTTCCTAAGCCAGATGCGACAAACATTGCAAATCTTTATGCATGACAAAAGAAAGTGGCAAAGGCGGGGAGGATTCTGTTGGAGGGAGTATGAGACCACCTTGTCTCAAATGTCCATGGGAAAACCACACCACATGCAATGTGGAAGGTTTTGATGTATCTGTTCCAAAACAACAGTGACCATAGGAAATTGGCGCTCAAAGATAAACTCATGAAGATCAAGATGGAGAAGGGCGACTCCATTCCAAAATATCTCACGAAGTTTGTCCAATGTCGTGATGAGCTTGGAAGTGTGGGAATAACAGTCGCTGCTGATGATTTGGTGAGCTTGGCTCTCCTAGGACTTCCCAAGAGTTGGCACAATTATCAAGACTTTGTCAATGGAAGGGAAAAATTGCCAGATTGGGAACGCCTATGGTCGGATCTAGTGCAAGAGGAGTTCAGGAGGAACACAAGAGATGGATATTCATCAAAGTGTGATGATGAAGAGGATTGTGCTTTGACTACCAAGGCAAGGAAAGGGAAAGGGAAGAAATTCCATTCAAAATATGAGTCTAAAGTCAAGAAGTTAGATTTGTCCAAAGTGAAGTGTTTTCACTGTCACGAACATGGGCATCTCGCTACTGACTGTTCGTAGGAGAGGAAGAACAAGACGGTTTATGGAGCTGCAACTGGTGAGGCTCTCGTCTCACAATTTGAAATTGATTTCTCTTTGATCGCATGCATGGCTTTAAGTGCATCGAGATCAGTGTGGTATTTGGATAGTGGTGCTTCCTTCCACATGATGGGAGATAAAGAGTGTTTCAGTGACTTGGAGGAGAAAGATATCAGAATGCATATAGAGATGGGCAAAGATGGACGATACAATGTGACTGGTATTGGTACCATTACCTTTTAGAGGGAGTCAGGCAAACCATTTCAATTGAAAAATGTTATGCATGTTCTAGGTCTGAAGAAAAAATTGGTCTCAGTCGCAATGTTGGAGGACATAGGCTATGATGTTGTTTTTAGTGATGGAAAAGCTTTCCTGCGACATAAAGCAAAGGGTCAAGTCAAGAAGATAGGGATTCGAGTTAAGAATCTCTACATGCTGGAGGTAGATGGTTGCGGTGCCATGATGGGCAAGGCAGAAAAAGTGGTGAGCCGGGATGAGGGTGAATTATGGCACAGGCGATTGGGCCATCTTCATCATAGAGCCTTGAAGATCATGCAACAAATATCTACTTGACTTCCAAGGGGAACACTTTCTCAGTTAGATCAGTGCAAGGGGTGCACCCTAGGGAAGTATGTAAAGTCCACCTTTCATGAAAAGGAGAACCGTGCTTCGGTAATCCTGGAGAGAATTCACATAGACGTGTGTGGACCATTCTCGGTTGCTTCAACAACAAAACATAGGTATTATGTTATTTTTGTTGATGAATTTTCTCGTAAATGATGGATATTCTTCATGCAGAAGAAGGATCAAACATTCTCAAAGTTCTGTGAGTTTAAAGCATTGGTGGAGAAAGAGTCGGGTAAGCAAGTGAAATCTCTAAGGAGAGATAATGGTGGAGAATACATCTCTAACGAATTCAAAGAATTCTACAGCAGAGAAGGAATTCGAAGAGAACTCATAGCACCTCATAACCCACAACAAAATGGGGTTGCAGAGAGGAAGAACAAAATGATTGTGGGTGCAACACGAGCGATGTTGCATGATCAGGGCCTACCAATGCATTTATGGGAAGAAGCATGCAATACTATGGTTTATGTGCAAAACCGTTGTCCTCATAGAATACTTGGCATGAGTACACCTGAAGAAGATTTTACTGGTAAGAAACCTGATGTTTCTCATTTTAAAATTTTTGGCTCATCTGTTTTTGTGCATGTGAACAAGGATGCCAGGAAGAAGCTGCAACCGACTATTGAAGTTGGGATATTTGTGGGGTACACAGAAACACACCATAATTATCATGTGTATTTTCCGAATAGTAAGATGACTATTATGCGATGGGATATAAAATTCGACGAGGGGAAAGCTATGCGGTTGTCGCTTGAGAGGGAGTTAGACTTGCATGCAGAAGAGGAACTGTTGGTTCCCAAGGATGAGTCTCAAGATGTGGATCATCCACATGAGGAGGTTCATGGAGTGGAGGAAACCACTCAAGCAGAGCCATCCATCAGAAATGGCAGAAAGCGCACCACGAATGCTGATATATTGAGACTAGATGCTGCACAAAATGTAGGAGCCCCTACTTCACAACACAGACAGAGACAGGTTCCTGATCAATTTGCTGGATACATGGCTCTCATGAGCAAATGTATTGTGATTGAACCATCTTCCTTTCAGGAAGCAGTGTAGGATCCCACTTGGGTTGATGCTATGGTAGAGGAGTATGACTCCATTGTCAAAAATAGTGCATGGGAAATTGTCCCAAGACCGATTGACAAATTAATGGTAGGTTCGAGATGGATCTACAAGGTAAATCAAGCTGCTGATGGGAGTGTGGAGAAATACAAGGCCATGTTTGTGGCCCGAGGCTTCTCACAGATCGAGGGCATAGATTATGATGAGACCTTTGCACCTGTCGCAAGGTACTCTTCCATAAGATCCATCCTTGCACTCTCAGCGTAGATGGGCTGGAGCATTCATCAGATGGATGTAAAAACTGTGTTCCTCAACGAGATCATTGAGGAAGAAGTGTACATTAAACAACCAGAAGGTTTTGAGACCTTTGACAGGGAGTCACATGTGTGCAGACTCAAGAGAGCACTGTATGGGCTGAAGCAAGCACCCCGTGCTTGGTACACTCGGATAGACAACTATTTCACTAGATTGGGCTTCACCAAAAGTGAAGCGGATGCAAACCTATACCACATTATGGTGGAGGGTAAGATTTTAGTCATTGTTATTTATGTTGATGATTTAATACTGACTGGTGATGAGAAGATGATACACTCATGCAGGGATGACCTTGGAAAGGAGTTCAAGATGAAGGATTTGGGCCTTCTTCATTATTTCCTTGGATTGGAAATATGGCAGCGAGATGGTGAAATTTTTGTGTCTCAAGACAAGTATGCAAGGGATATACTGGGTAAGTTTCACATGGAAGGCTGCAAACCCATGGATACTCCTCTTCAAAGAAAATGGAGGAAAGAGGATGCTACTTCAAGAGAGGTAGTGGATGCTATTGTCTATCAATAGTTAGTGGGTTCACTAATGTATTTAGTGAACACGAGACCGGGCATTTGCTATGCGGTTAACCAACTAAGTCAAGCGATGGTTAAGCCTACCAAACTCTTTTGGAAGGTGGGTAAGCATGTCCTGAGATATCTGAAGGGAACATCTGAGTATGGATTATGGTACAGATAGACGGATGAGGTGAAGTTGCATGGCTTCAAGGATGTAGATTGGGTGGGCAACCCAATGGACAGAAAGAGAACATCAGGGGGGATCTTTAGTATTGGATCTACAATTGTTTCTTGGTACAACATGAAACAAATATTCGTGGCACTTAGTTCAACGGAAGATGAATACATGGCAGCGAGTCAAGCTGCATGTGAGGCTATCTGGATGAGAAAGATCTTGGTTGGTTTGTTTGGTTCTCATTTAGATCCGATAGTGATTCATTGTGATAATCAGAGTTGCATTAAACTCTCAATTAATCTTGTGTTTCATGATAGATCTAAGCATATAGATATCCGGTATCATCATCTTAGAGATTGTGTGTAACGGAAGATCATGTTGCTTCAATACATTCCTACAGAAGATCAGGATGCAAACATTCTGACGAAGGCGCTCACCATGAGAAAATTCGAATATCATAGAGACAGGATTGGGGTGAAGGATAATCCTTTTCTTGTTGAGAGGGTGTGTTGAAAAGTCAACAAGAAACATGTGTCTAATTTACTTTTCCCTTAAAATCGGACAATAAATACTAATATATTATCTCATTTACAACTGAGTGATTTGGAGGTGTAACAGAATTATAAGTGTAGTTAAGCGAGTTAAGATCAATTGTACTAGTTGTAACTAAACTTGCACTAGTGAGAGTTCAGTGAATTAATTATTAATTAATTCAAATCAGTGAACTCACATGCAACTGAAGGTTCGCCACGGTTAACTACATTCATGTCAGATTCAGTGGAGACCCAGTTGAGATAACAGGTGAAAGGGACAGTTTGGCTATCAGTTGTGATTTGAGTGAAGTGCACTTATGCAATCACACATGCAGTGGATATGATTATGAGCATGTGTAAACTAGGAAATTCAAATTCATTGTGAGAATTCTAATTGCAGGGATTGTACAAAGGAGGGAGGTTGTCTGGACACATAAATTGGCACATGTATTTGCTGAGTTTTGTATGACAGTGTGAGACGATTGTATTGTACTGAGAGCTCTTGGATTAGAGTTTTGTATGAGATTTTTTCATGATCTATGATATACATAATATATGATAGTGGGGTTTTTAGCTTTACGCTTTCCCGGTAAAACTTCTGTGTTATGTGTTCTTGATATTTCACGTTGTGATCGTGGTTTAATTTTCCGCAAGAATAATAGTAGAAGCGATTCTGTATTTAACAGTGGCATATAATTGTTAGATCATGAGAATTGCAGGAAATACTTAATTTGTATTGAAATTTCTACATTGTCATAAAGATCTACAACTTTAATGTTATAACATTTTATTGATTTGACACAATTTGTTTCATATTTACAAAATAAAGGAAATGAACCTGAGGGATGTGACTTTAATATTTTGTTTTAAGATCAATGGATTGTTTTATCTAATAAATTTGTTATGAGAAGATTTTTTTATTCCTAATATACATTTGTATGGTCCAGGTACATGCAAGGGAAATTGTATAGCATGGTGAAAAGGATTTCAATGCTGTATGTTGCAAAATGGCAGATTTTCGACAATTGACAAACAAAAGCACAAGAGCGGAGCTAGAAGGATTGCTATCTGGGCACAAGACCATTCCGATTTTAGCAGTGGCTAATTACTGAAGATAGAAAAACAACTCGACTGGAGCTTGTTGTACCTAAAATAGAAAAATCAAATTTGAAGATGCATGCATGAGGTTGCTGAAGAAAGAACAACAGGAAAAAATATTTAATCAGGGAAATATTTATGAGCTTAAGCATGCACGAATTGAACATTGTAGTCAACTGGAGATGTGGCTGATGCATAACCTTTTGCATGGTTGTTTTATCAAGACATTTTTTTTATTGAAGATGAATATCGCAAGAGCAGATTGCATGTATTTTTACATAGCCATTTTTGTTTTATTCCATAATTACATTAGTTGTTATCTTATGAATAAAGATATCGACCTATGAGTAAGTGGTCTTTGATATCCGGATATTTCAAGAGGATTGTAAGGGGAGAATTATTTCAAGGTTGAATTCAAAAAATCTTTGGAGTCAAGACATTTTGGTTTGCTGAATTTCTGTGTGTTTATTCATCATTGTGGATTATTCTACAACTAATTAAATGTGACAAGCATCTAGTAAGAATTTCAATACTTTTAAGTTATCTTATTTGGTTGAATGAATTGTTGGATACTTTAGGTAAATTATTATTTTCTTTATTAGTTAATCTTCTTTTCAATTACTTGGAACAATGTAGAATTATTTCTTGTTGTTCTGCTTTATAATTTTTTTTTTTTTTGTTAATTAGTTACTGTTTTCCAGGATGATATTTGATAAGTAACAAATTCTTAATAGAATGATTTCTTCAAGAATCTAGGAATTCAGATAGCTTTCATTGACTGTTGCCAAAGGGTACCCTTAGCACAAAATTCTTCAAACCCTTTTCATTTATTTTTTGCAGCAGATAGCCATAAAATATAAAACAATAAAAATAATGAAAAGAGTGAAATCAAACAACTTTTAAAGCCCATTGAATGGTTGCGAGACCATTAACTTGGAGGATTTTTCCATACCAAACATGGAGGAGTTAAATTGGCCCTCGTCCCTAGGTTTAATTCCTATTGTTGAGCATTGGGAATCCATCCCCCTCAACAAAATTGGTGCTAGAAGGAGGGCCTATGCATGGAAAACCATACAGACAACCCACATATAGAAAATCCACGACCTGAAGATATACCGCTTTACAATACTTCACCTTAGGTTGAGGAGAATTCTGGATATCATCTTGAAATACCATACATAATATCTTACGAGGAAGAAAACACCTTCAGGAACATCACTAGAGCCTACATAAGACAAATTGGGGTGCTACCCATAATTCTTTTGCTTCCTCGAAGAAGAAGAAGAACTGTAAGACATGTAGTATATGTTGACTCATGATTAGTCACCTACTATAAGGGCTTAACACACACACATATATATTAGAAGGAAATGCATATAATATGGACTTGACAATATCCATGTGAAAATGAGCGATGCTATGAGTGGTTAATATAGTCAATGCTTGACAAATGTATGGAGTTTTGGGGTTTTCAATCTTTATATATATATATGTATATATTAAAACATATGTGAGAAATGATTGGTCAACACATCTAAGATATTGATATGAATAGTGGATTTGATATGCGTTCTGCTATGGAATAAATGGTTGTCATAGTTAATGGCCAATGTATCAAGGTTGATGTCATTTTGTTTGGTGATGACATAGTTGATATGGTTGGAATATCAATGTAATGGAGGATGAGTTGGCCATGCATTTAATACGAGAGGATGTGGGCATTAATGATGTTAGGTCCACACTTTATCGCCTTTGTTGGGATGGGGTTATTGTCATTCCATTTGGGTATTGACTATGAAGAAGGAGTTGAAACTCAATTTGAGAAGCATTTTATCATAGGATTTGTAATTGTGCCAAAGCCCCAACGCAAGTCCTCAAATTTGCATAACTACATGAAATCCTACCATTGTCATCTTAGTAAGAAATCCCCTCATTTTAGTGATGGAGGAGGTCCACCATAGGGGAGGCTTCCCTGGTGACCTCAAGGGATAAAAGTAGCAAGTTTGTTAGCCAATACCACTGCCCCCTCTCTTGATCACCTAAGTCAAGGTCTAGGTCAAGGAGAAATAAGAGGTAATGAAATGATTCAATTACTTGCCTAGATCAAGAACACTTACAACAAATATATGATGATTTCCAAGTACTAACATGCAAGTAAAACCTCTTTAAGACACTAGACAATGAAAAATGCTATGGATGTTATAAAATTGCAGTAGTTAACATCATTACAACAACAATAGATAAAGTATAACAACAACAAAAATTACACTTTAGAATTGCAACAATTGACCATGAAAATTTAGCATTTATTCAATAGAACAATATCCAATTGTTAGATGCAATTTCTGGGTATGTTAGGCCACTAATAGAGTAATGTATGCAACAAATTAGAGTAAGTTGAGATGGATGTAGAAATTTTTTGCAACAACAACAAGTTTATTAGTCAATTAGCTCAAGTTAGTGTTAATACAGTTAGTAGGAAGCTTGAGAGAATTGAAATTGAGAGTTTGTTGATCACTTTCACCATAAGGGAGGTTGAATATTAGTGCCTTTGAGGGATATGGAGTCTTTACACCAATAAATGCAATAAGTTTTGGAGATGATGCTAGCAAATATTAAGAGGTAGGGCTTAAACTCTAAGGTGTTAGCTCATTAGGGCCTTAGGGTTTAAGCCTTGAGGAGAAGCATTGCTAGTGTGCAAGCACTTTTTGGATCTAGCAACCTTTTCTCCCTTCTTAAGTACTTCAACTAGGTCATAATCAATAGTCTAGGGCCAAAATCCTAAAGTGATAGCACTTTAGGGCTTTAGGATGCCAACCCTTGCAAGGAGATTTCACCAATTTTGAACAAGAATAACCTTGCGAGAGGAGGAAACACTTATTCTCCTCTCTTAGGGTTTCACCAAGCAAGACGTCTAGCATGAAAAAGAGAAATTACCATGAACATTTGATAGCACAAAGATAAAATTGCATAAATTTCACTTACTTCACCAAGATATCATGAGATAAAATCCTAATTGTAGAAATTCCATCCAAAAATAAAAAAAAACATCCACAAAATGATCCTCCAAGCAAGTCGCATGAGTCTAGAAGAGAGAAATGTTATGATAAAATGAAATTTCAAGTGGATTTATTTATATGGAGCCATCTTGACCTATTTTTCCACTTTAAATTTTCCACAACAAAACATAAGAGGGTCGACCCCATAAATTTACCCTTATAATATACAAAATAAAATTTTACATGAAATAAAACCCCATAAGGGTGACATCATGCCCTAAGAGGGCGACACAGGCTCTCCAAGTGCAACATCAAGCATGAAAGAGGGAGATGTTGGGCCTCCATAAGACGTGTGTCATGCCAAAGTGACCTGCCATTGTCTACTCTTGTCAAGCCACCTTTGAAACCATCTCATCCATCAAACCCTATCCCTCCAAGGCGATGTCAAAGGACAAGAAGTGATTTCCTAGGCCTCCAAAGGCTAATGTCCAAGTGGATAAGGGTGAAACATAATCCTCTAGCAATGCCAAAGTGCCTCCAAAGGCAATGTCCTCCACTTCTAAGTGCAAGCACTCATCATCCATGGTATTCCACATGTGGGCTCTAGCGCCCATCTTGTGGGAAAGGTCTTGCAAAGACAAACAAGTACACCCTCCAAGGGTCCACAAGTCACAAGAATCATGCCAAGTAAGCCACATTTAATACAAGAACCACCCAAACATGTGCATAAAATCCCCCCTTTTAAAATTTTTTCTCAAAGACCTTATAATTTTTTCCAAAATTAGGTATGGGGGGAGTGTCATGGTGCCCTATTGGGTAAGATAATCCCCACGTCAAGGGATGTTTCCCAAGAAGACCCTATCTAGATCATGTTATGAGTATGAGGTGGATTGAGGAAATAATTTTGGGCATGGGGTTCTTGACATATCAAGGATTCGTATTGTCTCATTTATGGGTGCCTTTGTGGAGGGTGTGTTGCGTCCTTCGTTTGCAATACAACATTTTTCCAAGCATTTTCATTTAATTTATTATGGTCCAAAAATTGAATGTTATGTGCAATGGAAAGTAAAGAGCATCGTAATGCCACTTGAAGTTAGGAACATATTGTGTTACATATGCAATGTAAAGTAAAGGACATCACAAATGCATCCCCCCATTGAGCGAGACATTTATTAATTATGTGTTTTAAAAGGTCCTTCATTCTTATGGAGTAGCGTTTCATTGCTCTCAGGACCTTAGGGAAAAGATTTAGAAGGGTAATCTACGGATTTTAACTTTTTCTAGCTACAACACCTATAGGCCTTTAGCCCTTTCTTCCCATGAAATGAGGTACAAGCCATTCTTGGGGTCAGTGCACCCGAAAACCCAAAAGATGAGAAAACAGAGGGGAACAAGTGTGGAAAGTGGTAAGTATGAGTGAGGAATGGTACAATGATCCTTCAAGGAACCCCCCAATAGAAACCCTTTTCCCGAGGGTGACCCACTTACTAAGAAACCATGTCAACCACCAAGGTGAAATAAGGAAAAGGGTATAATTTCCAAGAAAACGTTCTATAATCAAGAAAGGACTCTTTGCAACATGCTCTAATGCTTCAAATATTAAAGTGACACGTACCATGAGACTTGACTTGTTACCTCATGAAGAAAGACCGGTTTTCTTCTAGGAACCAAACTAGTGTAGTGGATGCTTCTCTGCTACCAATGATGATGGCAGATTGTGGTCAAATGGAGGGGATCTGCGGTATGTTCTATGCATCAGGATCTCGACAGTCCATGTCTTCTACATGCAGGACTCAAAACATCATCTCCTTAGTTATCCCTAGACTAGGGGGTAACATCTGGCTTTTACATGGGGACATGTGATCATTGTAGAGTGCATGAGAACCTCAACATCTCCTGCTATGACTTGTGGCCACACAACTCAGGAAAAATGTAGTGATCGAAGGGGTGGTGTAACTTACCCCTTCTTCATATAGAAAATGAAAACTGAGCAAAACTTGATTTTTTTTTTTTCTGATATTTTTATTTTAACATATCAATATGCAAAGATTTCTAATGTGAAGAAGGATTCAGGAAGAAAGAATTGGAGGACAGCGATGATGATCCCACCTTGTTATTTTTGGAGGGTTTCTCTGATTTAATGAAGCTAGTCTGCATAGGGTTACTATCTGACTACATTTTTCTAGATCCATGCACCTACTCCCTCGTTATCAGGACGCCGTTGTATTAGGATGCAGTTACAAGCTTTCCTGAAGCTTGTAGACACTACAGGACAAGAACCCTACCTCTTTTCTTGGTAGTTGTAGGGCACCCCTCCTTTACACAGACACCCAGCTGACCTCTAACAAACGACAGGTGGGCACTTCCTTTAACTCCACAGGGCCCGCTATGATGGGCGACAGAGTAGGTCTACATACACACGGAGAGGTATCTGGAGGCTTAGATTTCTAGGCGACGGACTGGCTAGGTCCGATAACCTCGTTTGACCAGCAGACTACTAGAACGGTCTTGCCTGAAGTCTGGGGTGGGAGTCTTCCTTTCGACTTTGAACCAGCCAACGTATTTGGAGGTGGCTTGGGTCTTTGAGTCGGGGAATATTCATTGGGTATAAGTGTCTCCTTCACAGATTTCATTGATCCCCAGGGTTTTGAGCCACAAATTGGGACTAGATTCAATCTCACAGCCACACAAGACTTCTCTCCCTCAGACTTCTTGGAGGTTACCAATCATCTGGACGTTCTGAATATCAGACTAGAGTGCGGATTAACCAACCCTACTATTTGGTCGGACCGTCCGTGGCCTCGCCCTCTGCTCTCGAAAAGAGCTCCCCCTCCATCCAAAAGGGGGAACACCCTCACAACACACAACACAACCTGGAAGGCCAACCGACGAAAGCTTTCCGGTGTACAAAGGAAAGACAGGGTACATGGTGACTCTCTTTCAGGGAGGATGTGGCTATGGACAGGGTCCTGGACTTCTCAGATTGTGCAGTACTGGGCTGGGTCAGAGGGAAAAAAATGGGCATGGCATACCTCAAAAGTTGGGTTCACACTTACTGGCTCCCAGAGCTCACCAAGATGCTCCATATCAGGTTACTCACCAGGGGGTGGTTTGCATTTGTATTTGCTTCTACAACTGAGGCGGATTGGACACTTAAAAAGGTCTGGAGAATTGCTGCTACCCCGACGCTCCTCAAATGATGGACACCCACCTTTGATGCAAAACGTGAGCGGGTAGACGAGGAACCCATTTGGGTAATACTTCCAGGCCTTCCGATGCAATTTTGGAACCCCCATCATTTTGAAGCAATTGGAAATCTTCTGGGCCGCTACCTTGAGGCGGACATGTCCTTTGAAAACACCAAGATCATGACTGTGGCTCACATTTTAGTACAGATCAATCTGCAGAAGGGTTTATATCATGAGCTCCTTGTTCAATCGACCACGGGGGAATTTGTACAGACCTTGGATTATGAAGGAATCCCCTTCTGTTGCCATAGATGTCATGTTTATGGACATGGGGTGGTGGACTGCCCACTCAACTCCAAAGGAGAAACCCAAAAGACAAAGGGTTTTATCTCCCCCAACTCTCCCCCGCGGAAAAAGTGGGAAGCCCAACAGGCAGTAGGGGCCAACAGTAGCCAGGCACAACAGACCTTGGGAGATCGAAGCTTGGACAGACAGGAACCGACCAGTGAGCACAACCAGGGCTCAGGGATGCACACACTTCCAACTACTTCCCCCCTCTCCTCACCTTCTCTGGAGCATCTTCTTCGACGCGAACTCGCTTTATCGGGTATGACAACTTTGGCTACTTCACATACTTCTTTGGTTTCTGCTGTACCTTTTGTTTATTCCGAGTCTGCCATTTTTCCGGGTGCGAATTCTCTCTCCTATAGCAGTCTGGCCCCCTTACATTGCTCTCTCTCCTCCTCTTCATCGGTCTATGCACCCTCGTTGGTCACACCTTCCCTAAACCTAGGGGACTTGGGCCCCTCCCCACTGACTGACCCTCTACCCTCCACTAGCACTCCTCCTCCTCCTACTGCAGTTACCCCCCCTATCTTCCCTGCTCCCCTCTCCCCATCCTCTCGGGTACCCTTTTTACCCTCCTCTCTCCCCTTTGCCCTTGCCTCTCCCTCGGCCTCTCTTGACTCCTCTTCAGAAGACAACAGGGTACGATATCACCTTAGGAGCAGATATATGATCAAAGAGCCCCCAAAGAAAGTGGTACTACTTGGGCATTAGGCAGGGGACTGGGAACACTCTCTCAGACACACTCATTGGGAAAAGGTAGAGGCCGCAAATCAAACCTATACCTGTCACAAGACAGAGCAAGAATCAACCTGGCATCTGGCAGAAAATCTTCGATTGAATGGGCGCATAGAGAAAATTCATCCCTGGACGGAGTTACCTCATGAAAATCCTCTCCTTCAACTACCGTGGACTGGAGAACCCCATTAAAAAATCGTCCTTACGAAGATTGGTTGACCTCCATCTACTAGATATCTTAGTTCTTTAGGAAACGCTCGGGGAAAACGTCACCGTAGTCAAGACCCTTGAATCCTTACTCCTGGGATGGTCGTTCACAGCAGTTGATTCTTGAGGATGTTCCGGGGGGTTAGCCACTGGGTGGAATCAAAGGAATTGTAAACTGGAAAATGCTTGGGGCTTCTCCTTGGGGGTCGACCTTACTTTCTACTCTATTGACATGGGTCGGTCACTCACTGCCATTAATATATATGGACCACACCAGGATAGGAAACTCTACTGGAACTCCCTAACTTAATGAGAATGGTTTCAAAAAAAAGACTTCATCTTGGATAGCGACCTAAATTTCTCCTTAGGCGCCTCGGTGGTATGGGGCCCTTGAGCTGCACCAGATGCCTTAAACAATTACTTCCTCAATTACCTGGACCAGTGGGGGTTGGTGGATGTAGAACCACAAAAACTATCCCCTACCTGGTGCAACAGACGGGTAGGACCGAACAGAGTGGCCAAACATTTGGATAGATTCCTTCTCATATATGATCTTCTGGATTCGTCTGCACTAGTTTAAAAATGGGTAACTCTTGGGGGAGAATCTGATCACCATCCGATTTTGTTCAAATTTGGGAACTCTACTAGAAGGTTGTCTAGCCCCTTCAAATTCTTTGAGGGTTGGTTAACTGATCCAACCTTCCTAGAACTAGTAAAGGAGAAATGGGTTAATTATTGAAAACCTTCCCAGACCCCAACAACTATACAGTTTGTCGAAAACGTAAAGGGACTAAAGTTAGCAACCAAGCAGTGGGCCAAAGAAAAAAAACAAAAGGATGATCAATTTCTAAAGGAAATAGAACATAAACTATACGAACTAAAATATGGGATCAACTAGGGCTACCTTAGTCAGGACACAAAATATCTCCTCTTTGGATTAGAAAAAAGCCGCAGGGTCATTCTGGCCGAGCGAGAAGCACAATGGAGACTAAAGAGCTGGGCCCTTTGGCTTACTTGCGGAGATGAAAACAAAAAATTATTTCAGGCTTTTGCCAAAGGCAGGAAGTTGGCCAACACAATCTGGAGCCTTCAGAATCAGAGTGGGGAGGAATTAACTAAATACAACGATCTAGCCGACTTGGGCATTAATCACTTTAAGACTCTCTACAAATCTCAGGAGGAGACCTCCATAGCAGATATTATAAAAGTGGCACAACTCTTTCAGAGATTTGTAGAAGAGGATGCAACTGCACAACTATCGAGCCCGGTCACTGAAAAAGAGCTGCTAGAAGTACTAAAAACGTTCCAGAAAGGAAAGAACCCTGGACTTGATGGGTGGCCAATTGAATTCTACCTAGGATCTTTTGATGTACTTGGACCTAACCTTCTGAGGGTAATTGAGGAATCGAGGAAAATGGGCCACATACATAGTCCTATCAATGATACTTTTATAACACTTATACCTAAATATGATAACCCAACCTCCTATGAAGACTTTCGACCCATCTCACTTTGCAACTACCTGTACAAGATCATTTCCAAAGTTATCAGCAGAAGGATGAAGGCAATCCTCTCAAAACACATCTCGGGGGAAAAATTCGGATTCCTTGAAGGCAGAAAAATTCATGAGCCTATTGGTGTAGCACAAGAAGGCCTACACAGCATGAAATTAAAGAAGATGAGAGCGACAGTGATTAAGATAGACCTATCCAAAGCATTTGATAGGGTCAATTGGCTATACATCATAATGCTTCTAATTCACCTGGGCTTTGGCCTGGATTTTGTCAATTGGATTATGGCTTGCTTAAACTCAGTCTCCTTTTCCATACTTCTAAATGGCTCTGCCACAGATTTTTTTCAAGCAGGGAGGGGGCTCGAGCAAGGTTTCCCTCTCTCCCCCCTAGTTTTCCTTCTTGTAGCAGAATGCTTAAGCCGCTTCTTGTCAGAGGAAAGATTGGGCAGAGGTTTATCTGGTATCAAAATTTCAATTGGACTTGCTATTACTCACCTACTCTTTGTAGATGACATACTCATCCTTTGCGATGGATCGAAGAGGGATGCTGATCTAATTTTCGAGGGGCTCACACGCTTCAAATCAACAACCAGAATGCTCATAAATGCTCAGAAGTCCAATATACTCTTCTCTCGGCTCGAGAATGAGGATATCCGACACTATTTAGACCTATTTCTCTTTCATTATCTGGAACTGAACGAAGGCCTCAAATACCTCAGTTTCCACTTAAATCCTAACGATTATAGGAAGAATGATTGGTTATGGCTCCTGGAAAAACTGGAAAAAAGATTAAAAGTTTGGTGCCACAAATGGTTATCAAGGGCTGGCTGACTGGTACTAATTAAGATGGTCCCGGAAGCAATCCCAGTTTATTGTATGTCCCTCTCCTGGATTCCAAAGGGAATACTTGAAAAAGCAAGAAAAATGTGTTTCTCTTATTTGTGGAGGGGGAAATCAGATCACCGAGTCTTGCCCTAGGTACGCTGGGAAAGAATCACAAAATCAAAGGCTTTGGGTGGATGGGGTCTCAAAAAAATCTTTCTCTTATCAAAAGCTATGGCAGCCAAATCTACCTGGTGTCTAATCATGGCAACAAGCTTGTGGACCCAAGTGACACAACAAAATTACGTGGCACCACTCTCTATAATCGATTATATCCGGAGCCCTGGAACTAGATCTACCAGGATTTCTGAAATGTGGAAGGTGGTTCAACGGGCCTTTGATGTGGTGGGAAATTCCTTAGCTTGGCAAGTAGGATCTGGAAACTCCCTCCGTATTGGACGAGATCCTTGGGCAGGCTGCACGAGGGAACACCTTTTACCAGACGACATTTGCACAACTCTTGAAAGAAACAGATTTTTCCACCTTGCCCAACTTGCTGATCCCACCCACACAACCCTGTGGCAACAAGGATGGAATTCCGGGAGAACCTTGGGACTCAGTGTCCCCCAAAATTTTTACTGGGACCATTATCTCACCGCGCTAAGGAAGGAAAACATACGCTTAACGGATGGAGCGGATGAACTCATCTGGGATGGAGACCCGTGCGACACATACACTCCTAAAGTAGGTTATGTACTACTCAGTATAAAACAGGCACAACAAGAGGAAAAATGGTGGTGGAAATGATTGTGGAAGCTACAATGCCCAACCAAGGGCAAGCTATTGGTATGGTCTATCCTAGAAAAAAAAGTCCCCACTTGGGATATTCTACAGAAGAAGCTCTTTCACGGGCCTAGTTGGTGCCCCCTCTTTCATTCGCAGGAAGAAACGATAGATCATATTTTCATGCACTGCCCCTTCACTTGATCTATCTGGTCGGAAGCCTCCACCTTAAATCCTGACATCGACAATTGGCACAGAGACACCTTTGAAACAACGCTAAAGGATTGGTTAAAACCAACAACCCCAAATTAATTAAAAGCACTTCCAATACTAACATCTTGAGGGATCTGGATAGCCAGGAATAATACTATTTTCCAGGATGCACCATAATCTCCACAACAGGTGGCCACTTCTTCCATAAGTATTGCAGAACTTTTAAAATCTAAACACCCCTCGAGACAGGACACAAATCAAACTTCTAGGGAGGAACATATCGATAAAGAGAGACCCTGGGCATATTTTGATGGCGCGGCCTCGGGTGAACAACTCCACTGTGGAGGGGGGAGGGGTGGCTTCATATACCTTTCAGAACGACATTTCTTCCTCCTCCGAGCTAGGCTGGGGCCTGTATCTAATAATTATGTCGAACTACAAGCCTTAAGACTCCTTCTACAATTCGTGACATAAAAAGGAGTAACCAATCTACAAGCCTTTGGGGACTCTTTGACTGTTATACAATGGGCTACACAAACACAAATTTGTCACATAACTAGGCTCAAACCCTTACTGGCAAATATATTGAGGATCATTCCTACTTTTGACACTTTCTCTCTCTCTCACATTTACAGGGAAAGGAATGCCATGGCTGATAGAATTTCCAAAGAAGCATCGCACCTAGCTTTCAGAAGCTGGCATATCACAGAACATAACGAGGCTAGAAGTTTTGAGCACCATAGGCCGTTCCAGGAAGAACAAGCATAATTGACATACATATGGCAGCCAATTTTGAGTACATAAGAAAGAATACTATGTAGATAACCAAAATACCATTTTTGAAACTCACTATTTTTGAATATACAACCAGTGTTGAGGCGGATGCCCACACATTATATGTAATTTTTTGTTGAAGTTTGTATACTTACTGAAGATTCACAGAATTGTATGAGATGATAACAGACAATATATATTCATGCTAGCCACACAACAAATATATATCTGTGAATGTAATTTTATACCCCTTTTAGTAAAATTACGACTTTTTTCCTTGGAAAAAAAACCATATCAATATGCGAAACATATGAATGCAACATAACAAGATGCAAGGATGCAGGAAAATAAATATTGTAAATCAGAAATATGTATGAAAATCCAAGTAAAATGCAACTATACTAGCAGGATTTGCAACATAGATATAATGCAATGCATGATGCAAATGCCTACCCTAACTTACCTACCCTAATTTAAGTTACCTCAAGAAGTCAAGTCTCCTCCCCATAATGGGGCTTGAGAAGGGACCCACTAACTGCTAATGGACACCTCCTCCCATGTAATGTGGATAGGTAGTAGGATTAATTGACATAATTCTTCACAATCTTATAGGGACCTAGCCATAATTGCTCAAACTCTCTTTGTGTGTTGGACCGCCCCTTCTTTGTATCCCACTCTAGAAACAAATCACCTTGTTCGTACTCTCCTCCCCTAAAGTCAATTATATCTTGCATCACCCTGGTATATTGTCTTGAGGTAAGGGGGTGGGGTTCTGTTGTGAGAACATCATCTTGGCTTGGTCTAATCAGTAAGTCCTCATCATCCATCTTCAATATTTTGACGGAGCCGGTTTCCTTATCTTTATACCTATCTAGTTGTTGCTGGTAATATTCCTTCTTAGGTTAGTTTATAGAATAATTAAAATCTTCTTTTGTGGCGAAGGGTAAGTCATCTCGGAAAAAATCAGGAAGGGGTTCCTCAACTTCAGGAGGTTCCTCTGTCTCAGAGTCAATATTAATATCTTCAACATGATCCTCCTTCATGGTCATGTTGGGTTGGCAGGTGTATGTACCATCATCCACAGGTATATCAAGATGAGTTAAATCCATTTGGAAAGCGCCACCTAATGTTGCAACAAACTTCCTAAACAAGAGAATCCCCCATACATCTGGGACATCTACAACCACAATGTAGATTAGGAGAATTATCTCAGGATATCGAGTAAGGTGAACCTTCACATTATCTACTACACCATGGGTAGGGATGGCCCTAGACTCAATTCTGCACACATTCATGTGAGGCCTCATGGTTTCCAAACCCAATTGCCTCATTACCTTCAAGGAAATCATATTTTCACCTGCACCCGAGTCAAGTATACAATTTTTCAAGAGCTCACCATTTACTTGCAATGAAATGAAGAATGATGGGTGCTCGTCATATTGAAGCCTAAAGTGATTGGCTTGTAGCATTATATGAGGGTCTACAGGTTCTCCTTGTACCTTGAAGAATCTCTCAAATTTGTTCTTCATTGAATGGATCTTGATGATATCTTTCGAAGGTACCGATATATTGATCTTTTACAAGACACCATCAAAGTCAATGTTCAAGTAAATATCGATGGTCTTTGGCAAAGTGGGAGTAGGAAGAAGTTTACTTCTTGGTGGAGGAGGGAGACCTTGTTGAGGGAGCTTAGGGTCAGTGGGAGGAGCTTGTGGCATATTTCTTCATCTTGTGTACACTTGTAACTCATTATTCCTAACTTTGTCCCTCGTCTCCTCATCCAGGTTGTTTGTAAATTCCATCTTAGCCCTCATAGTTGCTTTCCTTTTGCTTTCCTCAAGTTGCTTAGAATTGATGTTTAGGAACACTTGAGGAGATACTGTAAATATATGGTTGATACCGTCAAATGGATTCATTTGGTCGGGCTCCCTATTATTCCTTGGGCACTCATATTCCCAATGTGTGTCCCTACAAGTCAAGCACCAAGGAGTTTCTTCTTGACTTACAACGTTTGAAGGATCTAGAGTATTTGGAACCCTTTGTTTGTTGGAAGGCCTAGGTTTCCACACTTGATTAGGCCTTTGGGGTTGTCCTCTGAAAGGAGGCTTGGGGGCTTGTGGTAGTTCCCTTTTCAAATTAGTTATTCTATTAATCATGACGGTTTTGTTCCTAGAGAAGTCATTCATAGTCTCTTCAAGCCTTTCCCATGGAGTGTTAGCTGCTAAATTTAGAGCTGCTAATAAGTTCTTTTCAATTTACTAGACAATAATAGTATAAGAAGGATCACTGAGAGAAACACAATCACAAGGTACACACGATTTTATCCTAGGAACCCTCATGGGGGAGAAATACTAACAAAAACTTCCTTAATATAGATTGCCAATACAATGCCAAGATAAAAGACAAGACCACCAAAAATAAGCAAGACTGAGCATGCGTCTGTCTCTCCTTCTTTTTGCAACTGCAACTATCTCCAAACTTGCGCACTAGATGAGTGACTTGAGTGAGTGAATGGGGTGCTAGCCTCTCTTATTTATACTAGATGAGGAGCACTAGGGTTGTGTCCCTTCATCAAGCAAGGCCGACTTCTTCACTTAACATCATTTAATTAGTGTTTGACTAATACACAAAAGGGGATTTGTTCATACATAAGTCCCGACATGATCAATCCACAAAAGGGGATTGATATATAAGATAATAACTCAATAATAAGTAGAATATTCTTCGTAGTTACAATATTTCAACACTCCCCCTTAACAAGAAGGGTATTCTACAACATCATCATGAGAGAGAGAGAGAATCAACATCAACAACATTTGGAACACTGATTGCCATATCTATAAATCATCGGAAGGTTTTCTCATCATAAATAACATCATCGTTCACAACATGGATTTGGAATAGTATCTTCATCGTCATTCACAAAATGGAGCTGAAATAACATCATCATGATCATTCTATGCACCAACATCAATTAGTATAACACTAATACAACATCATCAATCAGTACAAGACTAATACACCATCATCAACATCTTCAGCATGAACCTGAAGTAGCAACATCATCATCATCTTCAACATGAAGCTGAAGTAGCATCATCATCATAATCTTCAACATGAAGTTGAAGCATCAACATTAATAGCATGAAGCTAGAATAATAATATCACCAACACGAGGCTGGTACACCAACATCAACAACATGAGGATGGTACAACAACATCAACAACACGAGGCTGGAGCAACATCAACAACACAAGGCTGAGACAACAACATCATCAACACAAAGTTGAGATAACAACATCATCGACACGAGGTTGAGATAACAACATCATCAACACAAGGTTGAGATAACAACATCATCAACATATGACAACATAATGAGGCAAGTTTGACAACAACATTTTGTGGTACTCTGACAATCCCTAGGGATCTGTCCAGGTATCATAAGATTCCCTAGGATATAAAATCCTAATGGAGCTACCACATTGATCCGCATTTAGGAGAGGAAAAAATAGATTAACAGACTGAATATAATAAACACAGAGATAGGAAGAATAACACAAATATCCAATGAACAATATCTTTTATTAAATAAATAAATAGGTTGTAATTGTAAAACTACAGAACTAAAATTTGCTCGAATGGTGGCAGTTATCTCTGAGAAGAGATGTGGCTGCTATGCACATCCGTCTGAGCAGAATGGATTACAATGAGGCTCCAAAGTCCCTTTTCATATTACTCATGAATGCCAAAACCCTAGACATCCAAAAACTAACCCTAGAAGGTGAAACGCCAAAAGTCATGTGGGCCCTATGGGTAAGTTGGTGTAATTTGGTACCTCAACTTCCTAGGGTCATAACTTTTGCACACGACCTCCGTTTTAGGCGCGTGATAGCCCGTTGGAAAGGTATTTCAGAGAGATACACATTTTGTTGTCAGAATTTGACTCCATCGAAAATATGACTGTGACCACCCGTATCCACATGGAGAATGTGTGAGGCTTCAGACAACCCCAAAAGTGTAGAACTCACAATTATAAAATAGTACATAAAGATGTGCTGAATAAAAAATGAACACGAGGATCCAGATGGAATAGGTGGGTGGCCACCAATATCCATTTGGATCAATCCTCCCCCCTTAGGAAGAAATGGTCTCCATTGCGTTCAGTTACCCCATCAGGTGAGGAAACTTCTGCTGGATTTGGTCCTGGGTGAGCCACTTGCCTTGGTGTAGTAGTTTCCTTGCCTTGACAACCCGATAAAGTTGGATCCATTGCTGGAAAGTGTGATTGAACTGCGTGCCCACTATATGGTCGGTGGATGCTTGTTCCACATAGTCAGGGTTGAGCTTGGTTGGTGTCATCTATTCGACGATCTCAAAGGTGTCCAATAACGGTGGAAAATATGGCCGAAGGAGGTCCACATTGAATATTGAATGCAGAACAAGGAAGGGTGGAGTGTTGAGCTCAAAAGCATTGCTACCCACAACCTTGGTGATAGTGTAAGGCCCATAACGAAGTGGGAGAAGCTTCCGATGGGGCTTGGTGAGATGCTCCTTCTGCAAATGTAACCAGACTTTGTCACCAACCTGAAACTGGTGTGGTACCCTGTGTTGATCATGGCGCTGCTTGTACTTAGCATTGGATTTATGCAAAATCTCCTGGACCTGTTGGCGGATGTGTTGAATCCGCTCAATGAATCTGGTGGCTTTGTCGATTGCAGACTGATCAGGGGAAGAGTCTCTCTGTGCTGTGGCAAGAGGAAGTGCAACATCAATGGTTCCCAAGGGTTGGAATCCCAGACCCACCTGAAATAGGCTATGGCCAGTGGAACTATGGAGAGCCTTGTTGTAACTGTGTTGGACATAAGGGAGACTCTCATCCCATGTTCAAGGATGATTAGAATTATACATGCGCAGTATGTGCACAATCATCCAATTGACGACCTCAGTTTGGCCATCGGTTTGTGGGTGGAAAGCAGTGGATTTTGTGAGCTTGGTGTCCAACAGAGACCAGAGACACGACTAAGAGGTGTTGAGGAACTTGTTGTCTCAGTCGGAGATGATGGTCTGTGGTATCTCAAAGTGGACCCAAACTCGTTTGAAGAAGAGCTTGGCAATATCTGCTACTGTGATATTCTTATTACAGGCTATGAGGATGGCCATCTTCGAAAACCGATCAATGACCACAAACACGTAGTCATTTCCATGCTTGGTGGATGACAAACCAGACATGTAATCCATGGAGATGGATTCCCATGGATTCTTGGGAATATGAAGAGGGATGTATAAGCCTTGATTCTTGATGGTTGGCTTGGAAATGGCACAAGCAGTGCAAGACCTGATATACTTGCTGACATCCCGTCAAAGTTTTGGCCAAGAAAAATGTTTTTAAATAACGACCAAAGTTTTCTCTATGCCAAAATGTCCTGCCACTCGACTGTAGTGGGCTTCCCAAATCAGCTTTGCATGCTCGCTTGTAGGAACACGGAGATGGCCCAGGTGGCATAAGAGTCTGTCCTGAATGTGAAAATTAGTGACAGTTGTGCCTATACCCAAGATATGATATGTGGTGGCGAAGTCCAGATCTTGCTGGTAAAGTTGGGGCCACTCTGATGTTTCATGTCCATAGGAATGGAGCACCATGGTGACTGCAGCCACAAGAGGCTGACTGAGGCAGTAAAATACATGATTGGAGGTACCTGTCTTATACTTGATGTTGAGATGGAACTGCTACAGGTAGGTGGACCACTTATGATGGCGATCGTTCTATAATTTCCCCTATGTCTGTGTGAACTGCATGGGCTTGTGATCAGTGTGTATGATCATCTCTTTCCCCAAAATGTAATGTTTCCATTGATGATAGGCTTGGAAAATGGAACACATTTCCTTATCATTGGTGGGGTATTTCCAGACAGTATTAGAGAGAGTCTCACTATAGTATGCTACATGATGCTTGTGCTGAGTGAGAACTGCGACCACAACATAGTCAGATGCATCATTCTCAATCTCGAATGGTTGTTGCAGATTGGGTAAGGAGAGTACTGGAGATGAGCACAAGCGATGTTTCAGATCATCGAATGATCGTTGCTGCTGCTTCCCCCACACGAAATTGGCCCTATCACTGTCGTCGGTCACCTGGCTGAGGGATTAGGCAATATGGGAGAATCCCAGCACGAACCGTTGGTAGAAATTGGCTAGTCCCAAGAAGCTCCAAAGCTCGGTCAGTGTGGTCGGGGTTGGCTAGTCACGGATGACTTGGATCTTAGCTGGATCAACATGTACTCCATTCTCATCAACAATGTAGCCCAGGTATTGGATCCTGTTCATGCCAAAAGATAATTTTTCCAAGTTGGCATAAAGCTTGTGCTGCCACAGGGTGCTCAAAACTTGCTGAATATGCTGAATGTGCTCCGCCCATGTTTTGATGAATATGAGGATTCCATCCAAATATACTACCAAAAAGGAGTTGGTGAAGGGTCTCAATACATCATCCATCAATATCATGAAAGTGGCTGGTGCATTTGTTAAGCCAAAGGGCATGACTAGCCATTCGTAGAGACCTTCTTTAGACTTGAAGGTTGTCTTCCAGACATCATTTGGTTCGATGAGAACCTAGTGATAGCCAGACTTCAGATCAATCTTGCTGAATAATTTTTCCCCCTTGATTTGGTCAAGAAGGTCATCAATCTTGGGTATGGGGTAGCGGTTCCTGACTATGATTTTGTTTAAGGCTCTGTAATCAATGCAGAGTCGCCAAGTCCCATCCTTCTTCTGTACCAGTACAATCAGGATTCCGCAAGGGGAGGAGATGGGTCTGATGTGCCCCTTTTGAAGAAGCTCTTCGATTTGACACCTAATTTTGTCATTCTCCATCAACGAACCCCGATATACTGGTCCATTAGGTAGAGGTGCACCAGGGGTCAGATCAATTGGATGCTTGACTTGGCAGTGTGTCGACACCCTTGTAGGTGAGGAGAATATGTGTCTGTATTCTTCCACGATCCCATCCACTTTCTTCTGATGCAAAGAGAGGCATTGTGTAGAGGCCACAGATGTGGCGATGACCTTCTATTTACTGTGAGCACAGATCACAAAGAAGACGAACTTCGTGGTCTGTGAAATGACCTTACTGCATTGATTAACATAGATTAAAGAAATAGCAGTAGGTGGTGCCATCTCTGGGATCCTGTACAATTGTCTACCCAAAGTAATAATAACACTGCGAGGTCTAGACTCATACACAACATGACGATTCCAAAAATATGGTTGTCCTAAAAGAACATCACAAACTTCAAGGGGAGAAATATCACACAAAACCTCATCTTTGAAAGGCTTAATGCCGTAGGACATACACCACTGTTAGCTGACACAAAGATATATTCCTTGACGAATCCACCCTATGGTGTAGGGTTGTGGGTGCGACTTTGTTGGCAGGTCTAGCCACTTGACGACCTTTGCTTAAATTAGGTTCTTCTGACTACCATTGTCGATAATGAAATGAATCAAAGCCCCCTTGACCCACATCTGCGAGTGAAAGAGGTGTTCCCCTTCCTCTGGTTCGCTTGGTCGGACTTTGGTTGTGGCGACCATGGCACTGGGTTCAACATCAATAATTTGCTTCCCTCCTTCAGAATTTGACTCGGAATCATAATCGACCTCTGACTCAAAAGCCTTTAGCTCGGCCACAAGGGACTGCTTGGAGTGCCATTCGTCAATGTTGTGACAAGGACTTTTATGGTACTCACACCATTTTCCTGTGTCCTTCGTCTTCTCATTTCCCTTCTTGTGTTGCGGTTTGGACGGATTTTCCTGAGGGTGGTCATCTCAAATTGGTCCCTTGCTGTATGGGTTGGAACTGCCTTTGCCTTGCTTCGACTGTGAGGGGTTTGCAGATCCAAACTCTCGTTGTTTCTGTTTAAATTTCTGCTCGATCTTGACAACGTATCTATAAGCCATACCCAATGAGGCGATGTACAAAAACTCCATTTTTGTTTGAATATATCTATGCAAGCAGCCGCTGTATTTGAGCAACAGATGATGCTCAAAATATTTGATACCGAATTTGGTGCATAGGGTATGGAAAATATTGGTGAAGTCTGGTCCCTTTCTTGACATAGGGTGGTCCATTTGGTGTACTGGTCCTCGTAGCTTCCAACAGGGTAGTACTATTCTTTAATGGCATCATGGAAGGAATCCCATGTAGGGCCACCACAAAATTGCATATTCCTCCACGACCCTTTGCTCAGAGTAAGTATCCCACCAGTCTTTAACATGGGGAACAACCTTGAGGAGTGAAAAAGTGATATTTTCCCTATCGAAAAAATTGTGGACCAAAAAATATCCTTCGAGCAGATTCAACATTTATCTACAACATCCGCATCTATCAGTCCTTCAAATATTGGAATATCAAAACTTACTTGTACTTTGAAGGGGGTTACATGGCCGCTTGATGAAGATGCTTCTCCTGTGGGCAACCGTCGAAGGATCTGCGCAAAGTTGTCCATCATTTCGTTCCTTTGTCGTGCGAGGGATTTCTCGAGCAACATTTTAATAGGATCTCCTGCTCCATCATATTTCTTTTCATCTCCCATGGGTTGTTGTTAAGCCCTAATATTGGCTCATTACCCCTTAATTGGGGCATATTAGATTAGTAATGCTATTTTATTTATGTCGGCTTTAGGCCATTAGTTTTAATTTAGATTAGTAATGTTATTTTAATTATGTCGGCTTTAGGCCATTATTTGTAATTATACCTCCTAGTCTCCTATAGATACCAAGGAGACATTTTAATTTTGAATCATCTTGTAATTGAACATTTAAGTGGGGTAAAAGGAGGTTGCCCCCTCGAAGAGGCTTATTATCTGAAATTATCTTTTTTTCAAGGCGTTGAGTACTTTTCCTGAGGTTTTTATATGCTATATTGATGTTTGGTTCTTAACATATAGTATCAGAGCTCAAGGTCTTGGGGTTTCGCTGCTACATATGAGACACCGTGGAATTTTCGCTATAATTTTTTTTCTACAACGTTTCAGAAGGAACCTCTTGGAGGGTATTTAGTAGACGGATCAAGGTACATTGGGTCCAAAATTCAGCTCCTGAGGCCTTATACTTTCGGAGATACCGCCTGTACAAGATAGGGTTCTGGAATCATCCTGAAATGAGTCATTGCAAAATTTTCACTATAAAACATTTTCTGTAATGTTTTAGAATCTGAAATTTGGAGGACATTTACAGAAATTACTAAGGTATCTGTGGTAAAAATTTCAGCTTCTGGGTCATCTTAAATTTGTAGATACACCTTGTGTAAGATAGGGTATCTGACTAGTCCTATTGACTAGTCTCAAGAAGGTGTTCCAGGTAA
>ML800917.1:21075-31986 GCA_009831015.1 Picea engelmannii | reverse complement strand
TCATCTTGTACTTGAACATTTAAGTGGGGTAAAAGGAGGTTGCCCCCTCGAAGAGGCTTATTATCTGAAATTATCTTTTTTTCAAGGCGTTGAGTACTTTTCCTGAGGTTTTTATATGCTATATTGATGTTTGGTTCTTAACAGTTGTTGTCGGGCTCAGTGCGACCGATCTGGTAATGGATTAATTGGTTCGAGTCCCAAATTCTTGTACCCAGACCTTGTTGGGGACATGCATGAAGAAAAATAAATGAAGAGCAGACCACTCTGATACCACTGATTTGGATTTAGGAGCAGAACAAACTTATTAACAGACTGGATATCATAAAAACAGAGATAGGAAGAATAACACACATATCCAGTGAACAATATCTTCTATTAAATAAAGAAATAGGTTGAAACTCTAAAACTGCAGAACTGAAACTTGCTCGAATGGTGGTAGCTATCTCTGAGAAGAGATGTGGCTGCTACGCGCATCCGTCTGAGCATAATGGATTACAATGAGGCTCCAGAGGTCCTTTTCATATTACTCATGAATGCCAAAACCCTACACATCCAAAAACCTAACCCTAGAAGGTGAAACGCCAAAAGTCATGTGGGCCCTATGGGTAAGTTAGTGTAATTTGGTACCTCAACTTCCTAGGGTCATAACTTTTTCATACGATCTCCGTTTTAGGTGCGTGATAGCCCGTTGGAAAGGTCTTTCAAAGAACTACACATTCCGTCGTTAGACTCAAACTCTGTTTACATTATGATTATTGCGAGTAAAAAAAACAATGTTTAGGGCCCCAAAACAACCCTGGAAGTACAACAAGATGTGTTGGCATGAAAACATACAAAATAAGTCAGTTGGATTAGGCGAGAGGCCACCCGTATCCACATGGAGAATGTGCGAGGCTTTAGACAACCCTAGACATGTAGAACTCACAATTATAAAGAAATATAGAAATACGTGCTGAATAAAAAACGAACATGAGGAGCCAATTGGAATAGGTGGGTGGCCACCAATATCAATTTGGATCACACGTGTTACTCTGACAAACTGTCCTTACCTGACCTTTGAGATCTGCCAGGAATCATAAGATTCCCTAGGATTACAAAAATCCTAATGGAGCTACCACTACTAACCACAACTGGCATATACATGCACAAGTACTCTAACATACCATACTTACCGGACCTTCGGGATCTATCCAGGGATGATCAATTCCCTAGGATATAAAATCCTAACTGAGCTACCCGTTGTTGGTCAGGATACCATAGTATCATCAACATCACTCCCCCTTTCGAGGGAGGTCCTTTTGGACTATACCAAGCCTGTCTCGAAATTATTCAAACTTTACATGAGATAGAGGCTTATTCAACACATCTGCAACCTTCTCATCTGTGCCAACATATTGAAGCTTTATAGCTCCCCTCTGCACCATATCACGAATGTAGTGATACTAGATTTCTATGTGCTTCGACTTATCATGGAACATAGGGTTCTCTATCATTTTTATGCAACTCTAGTTATCACATAGAATCACGGTTGCTTCCATCTCTAGATCAAATAGACCTGTCAACAACTTCCGAATCCATATGGCTTCACAACTAGCAGAACATGAAAAAATGTATTCTACTTCTGTCGTGCTGAGAGCAATACTGGATTGTTTCCTACTCTGCCATGAAGTCATGGCTGACCCCAGACTGAAACAACATCCTGAAGTGCTCTTTCTATTAGAAACACTTCTAGCCCAATCTAAATCAGTATAACCAACCAATTTGAAGTCACGATCTCCATTATAACGGAGACCAAATTCCAACATACCCTTAAGGTATCTCTTCACATGTTTTGCAACAACAAGGTGAACACGTCTGGGATCTACCAGATACTGACTCAAGGTGTTCACAACAAAACATACATGTGGCCTTGTGTTCGTCAAATACATCAATGATCCAATGATCTGTCTGTACAACGTAGAATCAACCAATTCTGACAAAGTGTCAACCAGGAGATTCAACTTTGTTTCCATGGGTGTGTTCATGGATTTAGATTCCAACATATCAAACCTCTTCGGTATTTCAACTGCATACGTACCTTGGTTAAGGAAGATCTTCTCTGAGCTCTGCCAAACTTCAAGACCTAAGAAATAATGCATTAGGCCTAGGTCTTTCATCTCAAATTCTGTAGCGAACTTCTTCTTACACTCTGTGATGAGTTTTTCTTCACTAGTTAAGAGTAAGTCATCCACATAAAAAAAAAAATAACTGGTCCATCATCCACAATCTTGAAGTAAATATTGGGATCAAATTTACTCTTGGTAAATCCCAAGCTCATAAAAAACTATCAATCATGCCATACCAAGCTCTTGGAGCTTGCTTCAACTTCTAGACATGAGTCTTTTATCTTCAACTTTAAATCAAAATTTTACATCTCATTGTACCTACCTGGTACACTTGCTCAACTTCAACTTAATATGCACAATCATGTGCTAGCTCTATGTGCTTTCTGCAAAGCACTATCTGTCTCACTGTCTGAGAGTATGTACTCTACTCTTTCTGCAACTGTTCTTTTGGAACCGGGACTATGCACTTGCAGCTTCTCTGAGGCTGAGAATCACTGTAGTTGTTGAACTCTAAGAGTAACTTCTCTACTTTATCACGGTAAAAACTTCATCTGAACCTGAGAGTGGCTCAATAACTGATACTGAAAGTAGATCTTCTTCTTTCATGGAGGTAACTCTATCTGCTATTGTAGTCATGTCTCCATGGCCCGACTAATGTACAACACCAACTAGCACTCAATCTCAAATATAGGGATTTCTCCCCCTGCATCTCATGTTGTATATGAATCATGGTTGTTATGGTTGTCTTCAATTACTGGAACTATTTCTTCGATTACTAGATTAAGTGTCTCGTCATAGTCTTCTCCCTCTTGCTGCGGAGAATCCTCTGGACACAAGTCAGGTTTTGTACATATTTATACTTTTATCTGCAACATGCTTGATCTGTTAGATCAATTTTGGAAATCACCACTGACTTCCTTTCTCGTCTTAGAAAAAATCCATATCCCAATCCTTCTGGCTGGCTTCCTTCTCTGTTACTAAAACAAGGGAATCTTCCTAGGAGATTTCATGTCTCCTTGAAGCTACGATCCAGTCTTCTCAACTTATGGCATCTTGTCTCCCAGTCCTAGAAGATGTTTCCTTTTCCCATCTGATCCTTTCTGAGATCAAACTCACTCTCTTCATGATTTCTTCTGAGTCTACAAGGACTTCATAGTCTCTACAAGGTATACTTGATGTTGAATACCAAGTCTTAAAAAGTTGAGTCAAACTTCAAGTGAATTATGCTTCTTGTCAAGGTGGCTTCATTATCCTTTGAACAAGTCTACTATGAGTTCTTGTTCTAATGTTCAGTCATCTTTGGAGCCTTCTACTCCTTACAATCAATCTCCATATGAGATATTTTGGATCTAAAAAAAATAGCTTCTTCTTCATCTTCTTTAGTACATGAATGTATATGGTCATGTACATAATTTGCTTCATGTCTTATCTAATTTGTTGCCTTCTGCAACCTTCACTATAACTTCCTCAGGGTTATCACGTGTGATATGAAACAAGGTCAACAAAACAACAAGCAAGAATACTATTCTTTTGATAATAGTAATAAAACAATAGCACAAATAATCATCACAATAGCTCCTTTAGAGCTATCACTTGTGATCTGCTTGGAACAAAGATCAAAAGTAAGAAATAGAATACAAAATGGGATCAACACTCTTCTAGTGTTGTGAGCAGACATTCCTCCATGGTAACCTGGAACCAACACAAGAAGTTTCTCCTAGAGGAGATGTTAGTTGTATCTGGTAAATGATTACAATAATCATTTGTCTCAATATGCTCACATGCTACCAAGTATAATAATTTTCAAAGATTGCTACCTCAACTATAGTGTTTACTTGTATGATGTAGTTATCAAACTTGACATGTGCAATTTTGAATCTTATCAACTTAATCAATCAAACCTAGAACCTGGAGTCTTATCCTCAATAATGAGTGTTGTTGTTTTTATTCCTAGTCTCCTTTGCTTTGCTCAAGATGACAAGCATTTTCTTCAACCTATCCTCTGTACTGAGAGAAAATGATTTATTAACATAAATCTAAGTTAGAGAATACACTCTATAATCTCAACTTTAATCAATCTAATACCTTGACTTTAATCTTGACCGATGGTTAGTATGATGGTCATAGCTTCAACATAAAACCTAGATGTCATAACAATTAGATGCATATTTAAAATGATCCATCCTGGGGTGCGTTATTCCTCTGAATGTGTTGGATCTGAGATCCTTCTGGATCTATGAAAAAAGATCCCTTCTCCTGCAAGTACTCTTTAGAATAACATATGTAAGTACATACCTATGAAAATATCTTGCTAGGGTAAGGTGCACTAGGACAATAAAACAACAATCTAAACACTTCACAAAGACTTTTAATGCAACTGGTACTACAACTGGTGTTGGCACTGCAACTGGCATGAAGGAACTGGCATTGCAACTGCAACTGATAATGCAACTGTAACTGTAACTGGTACTGCAACTACAACTAGAACTGGTACTGCAACTTAGGGTTTTATGAGGAAACACTAATTTTTCAACTTTCAAATTTTGGAATTATGATCCAGGGACTAGATGCGCTGGGATGAGGCGAGTAGGCTGGAGCAATAAGATTTTGAAAAAATCCAAATTTTATCCCTCGAAATTGGACCAACACAAATATGGACTAGTACTTCTGGTACTGGTTTTGGTTACCTGGTTTTCTAGTACCAGTCAAAACTAGGATTTAACTTTCTGGATGCTCTGGCCACTTAAAAGGTGCATTCAAGATGCCAATGAGTTCGCTAGGCTACTGGTTTTGGTTTCCTGGTTTTCTAGTACCAGTCAAAACTAGGATTTAACTTTTCGGATGCTCTGGCCACTGAAAAGGTGCGCTCAAGTTGCCAATGAGTTCGCTAGGCTAGGGCGCATTTCCCTAGATGATTTTTAGGTTGAAATTCTCTTCCAATAAAAGCACTAATTTCTTTTAAGACAACAATGACGTTTTTGGTTACCCAATGAAAGGTGATCTACTCAGTTTAGCTCTGATACCATGTTAAATTTAGAGTTGCTATTAAGTTCTTTTCAATTTACTAGACAATAATAGGATAATCAGGACCACTGAGAGAAACACAATCACAAGGTACACAACATTTTATCTTGGGAAACCCTCATGGGGGAGAAAACCCAACAAAAACCTCCTTAATATAGATTTCCAATACAATGGCAAGATAAAAGATGACCACCAAGAATAACCAAGACTGAGCATGCACCTCTCTCTCCTTCTTCTGGCAACTGCAACTATCTCCAAACTTGCACACTAGATGAGTGACTTGAGTGAGTGAGTGAATGAGGTGCTAGCCTCTCTTATTCATACTAGCTTGGGAGCGCTAGGGTTGTGTCCTTTCATCAAGCATGGCCGACTTCTTCACTTAGCATAATTTAATTAGGGTTTGACCAATCCATAAAAGGGGATTTGGTCATACATAAGTCTCAACATGATCAATCCACAAAAGGGGATTGATCTATAAGATAATAATTCAATAATAAGTAGAATATTCTTCGCAGTTACAATATTTCAACATTAGCATCTTGGGAAGGTTCAACACTGTGAACTGTCTTTGGCTTGGTGTCGACCTTTGCTCTTGGGGCGTATAAAGGATCTACCCTACATGATGAAATATTATCCTCAATTTTCACATCCATTTCCTTGGCTTCATGGATTGTCTTTGGACCCTTGTCTTTGAGCAAGTATCCAAAATGTCCCTAGAAAGCCTTCATGTAGAGGAAGAGAAGATAATTCCCCCTAGGGTGATGGATTTTAGGGATCTGTTGAAGCAACTTTTCAAACTTGGCATTGAATTCTCTAACAGTCTCATTCTCAGATTTCCTGATCTCGGTAAGTCGAGTCAATAACATGCTTGGATCCTCTTTAATACCCCACCTTTTAAGAAAGGTTTCCTTGAGTTGATCCATAGTCTTGATGCTCTTATCGAGGAGACTGCCATACCATCTCCTAGCAACATCGGTAAGAGTGGCTGAGAAGAGTTTCATTACCAAATCTTCGACGTCATCACTCACATGATTAAGTTGAAAGAAGGCCCAAAAATTACTCATATGTTCTTCAACAATGGTTACATCATTACCATGAAACTTGGGAAACCACTTTTCATACTTTGGAGGCGTCTGTCCAGAGTACCCTGGGATGGCAGACATATCCAAAGGCTTGAAGATATTGGATGCCCATTGCTTTTGAGCCATTGTAGCAAAATGAAGGTTTCCACAAACAAGGACTTTACTACAGGTGAATTGCGGGGAACACTTCTCTTGTAGGTATTAGAAGGGTTAGAATGCCTCCTTGGACTTTGTGGTGTTGCCAAATGATCAATCCTAGATCATCAAAGGAAGGTGAGAGAATCAACCTCAGTGGAGTCGCCAGGAAAACTTTGAGAGATAAGGGCTTTGGGAGAAAGCTTGCCAAAGATATGTCGTTGAGGAGAATGACTCAATCCTCCCTGACAATGGCGCCAAAATGTTATCGCAATATTCGTACTTGTGCCAAAGCCCCAACACAAGTCCCCAAATTTTGTAACTACAGAAAATCCTACCACTATCACCTTATTAAGAAATCCCCTTGTTTTACTGATGGAGGAGGTCCACCCCAAGGGAGGCTTCCCCGATGACCTCAAGGGATCAAAGTAGCAAGTTTGTTAGTCAAGCCTACTGCCCCCTCTCTTGATCACCTAAGTCAAGGTCCAGGTCAAGGAGAAATAAGAGGTAATGAGGTGATTCGAGTACCTGCCCACAACAATAACACTAACAACATATATATGATGATTTCCAAGTATATACATATATATATGTTGTTTCTTTAATTTCTTTACTAGAGGGTCATTACAACATGCTAGTACTTAGAAATCATCATATATATGTTGTAAGTGTTATTGTTGTGGGCAGGTACTCGAATAATCTCATTACTACACACACACACACACACACACATTAATTTGAACAAAGGAAAATGTTTTATTTGAAGCAAGTTTATTTTACTTAAATTTTGTTTAAACAAGCAATGTATGGACATGTTTGCAACTTCATGAATTTAAGCATGTTCTACATGCCATCATATGCATGTCACACAATCATCACTAATAAACCAAGTTGAGAGTTCAACCATGGTCCAAGAGCTCATCCCCACTCTTGACCTTGACCATAATTCATTAGTAAAACAATTCCCACACTGCTCTCAATCATAAGTCAAAATCAATATCCAAGAGCCTAGCCTTAATATCTTTCATAAGCCATGATATCTTTCATAAACCAACATCATAGAGGAAGGGATTCACACAACTCCATTTCTAACAAACCACTTGATTGGTGGGAGAATTCCTCAACTTGCATACCCATGCCAATTGTAACAACCAAATAGAGGCACAAAAGAGTTCATTCAATCCATAAACAAAAACCTCAAGACCATACAAGTTGTAATTTTACACTTAGCAAGATCAACCAAATAAACCAATAACATCAAATAAGGAACACAACACTTACATCCTTCATACCAATATCAAATCATTGGCTTTTAGAGTTCTAACTCTTCACATCTCATCCAAAAACAACAAAGCAGAGTAACTACAACCTTCCAGCTTAACTCGTTTGTCATATCAACAAGATTTTAAGGCTTTCTTTCTCTTTACAACATGTGATCATGCAAGTTTAGGATACCTATCTTGACACATTGCAGCTACATCATGAAATTTACAAACCCGCAAGTAGTCACTATGGTAAAATTTCCAAGGACATAACTGCCATTAGCGTTCCATAAAGATTATTCCCTTAAGGTGGAATGTTCATTAACAACTCAATACTTCACACAAAATTAACAAATCAAATTTCAAGCTCAGAAAGCTCAGTTATACGATATCCTCGTGATTTCACTTACCGACACAAGCATATAAAGATCAAACCAAACATGGCAGTTGTTTGTCTCGAACAGCTCTACTCCATTCAACATAGTTAAATCAATAATGCTATCCAAGAGAATGCAATTTTGTTTCCCAGGTAAGTCAATATCTTCTTTATGAAATTCAACAAACAGATGGCACAATTTTGACAATGTTTACCCCTTACACAAGGTTTTACTCATCAAAATTATCATGCAAATGAACTGCTCAGGCTGGCGAGTAGTTTACCCATTCAAAAAGCTTAACTCTCACATAAATACAAAAATACAATGCAAATACATTGTCCTTGCTAGGAACCAAGTTACACATCAAAGCATTTTACTCTCCCATAACAAAAATGGGAATGGAAGACGAAATATGGGCAAGAATTTGCCCTCTTCAAAAACGTTTTGCAAACGAAGTTGAAAATGAAAAGCCAAATCTGGGCAAGAATTTGCCCTCTTCAACAAAAAAACGTTTTGCATATTTAAAATGGAAATGGAAGACCAATTCTGGGCAAGAATTTGCCCTCTTCAAACTTTTTTGCATAACTGTATTGGAACAAAAATCCAAATCTGGGCAAGAGTTTGCCCTTTTGAACAAAAACGTTTTTGCATGCAATGTAAAACCAATTCTGGGCACGAATTTTCCAAAACATATCTCATAACGGAATTGGAAATGAAAATCCAAATCAGGGCAAGAGTTTTCCCTCTTTAACAAAAACGCGTTTTGCATAAAATGGAAAACCAATTTTGGGCAAGAATTATCCCTCTTCAAAACGTTTCGATAACGTAATTGGAAATGAAAATACAAATCAGGGCAAGAGTTTTCCCTCTTCAACAAAAACGTTTTGCATGAAATGGAAAACCAATTTTGGGCAAGAATTCGCCTCTTCAAAACGTTTTTGCATAACAAAGTTGGAAATCAAAAGCCAAATCCGGGCTTCATCAATTTGTCATCCAGAACCGAGCATATAAAAAAAATTATAGTTTTGACAACTCACAGAACAAGCATACATTCAGATTTAGAGATAGGACTCATTGACTTTGCCATTTCACACAAATTTGTGGCCAACAGAGCCACGTTTTGGCCACCATCGACTACATTTTAGCAATTAGCATTCCACACGAAAATGGTGGTAAGAGAGACACGTTTTTTTTACACTACCATCACTTATTAATGAAACCACATGCCTTCTTAATGTACAGAGTTTAGATGGACTTTAAATTGTGGAAGGGGAACAAATTTCAGGGTAGAGCTCATGGGAGCTTGGGCTACTTTAACTCTTGCCTCAAGACTTTCTGTTTATGACTTACATGTTTTGGGGGATTCCAAGATCGTCATCGATTGGCTTAATCGAAAATGATCACTTATGGTGGCAAATTTAGATGGCTAGAAGGATAAAATCACTGAACTCATTCCTCTTTTCAGATCTATAACCTTTGCGCACATACATAGGGAAGAAAACAAGGAAGCTAACTCCCTTTCAAAAAAGACTCTTTACTTATGCAGAGGGCAAATTGCACACAGTTAATGGGTAGGAGGCCATGCGGGCCCTACACTCTTTTTAAATATGTATTGACTATATATGAGACTTCCTTAGTGCTAGTACTTTTTGGGTTTGCTGCTGTTGTTTTTTCTATCCCTCTTTGACAAAGAGTACATTTGACGATGATTATAATACTTTTTGTAGTATTGTCAAAGAAGAAATTCTGGACAAGTCTTAGGATTATGACTTGACTTTAACACTGTCTCCTATTTTGGGTTTGACCTTAAAAGGGAAGTCTATGCTAGTGATGTACTTCTTTTATAAACATATTATATATATTTTTATTTTTTTATTTTTTATTTTACTGGGGGAATCGACAACTCGCGGTTCTCGTATTCGCGTGACACGAGGTCGATCCCCATCGGCTACCACTATAACCCCAGGTGCAACCACCCAGCCCGCAAGAATGGAGCACGAGTAAATCCGGGTAAGAATCGAACATGAGACTTCATTTTACAAATTTCCTTCCATTTACACGACACTTGCCAATCCGTCTACACCCGTGCGGGCCTTTAAAGTTGAAGGACATGGGGGTGGGCTTTGATCCACTTATGTGTGCACGGGTCACGATACCATTTATTATAGTATCTCTGGGTGCAACCACACGTTCGACCACTACCTCAAGGTGTCCCCATGGCTCCAGGTAAAGCCCTCACGAGAATTGAACCTTGCCCAACGGTGAAAAACTCCTCGCTTTCCACATTGGATCCAACCCCTTTGGGCGTAAACATATTATATTATTATCAATATAATGTGGAATTTTCTCTGGAAAAAGCAGTGGGGAATGATAAGGACACTACTAGATAACATATTATTCATTCAGAATTCACACTTGAGAACAACATCGGGGATACTTATGGTGAAATAAGATTTCCTTTGTTATATCACAAGACTTACCCACCCATTTTTAAGGTAATTGCTAGAATTATTTTTGGAGCAATAGCCTCAAGTTGCAATTGCCCTTGAGCTACAATATCCAAGTTGATGCACTAGTGTAAAATTTAAATCATAATAGTTTTAACATTAATCTAAGTTCACACATCATTAATGTAAGTACACATTGTTATACCTCAAGCAAGATTTGGTAATAATAATCTTGTAAAATTTATCTCTACACTATGTAATTACTAAAATATTGTACCTGTTGATTTTGTCTTTTTTGTCTTCGATTACTTTTGGATAAGAACCGATTTCCTCCCAAGTGTTGATACTGAGAGGGGGGTGAATTAGTATCAAGTACAATTTAAAACCTTTTTCAACTTATACTTAAACCATTCAACTATATCCAATGAGCAATGAACAATAGTATAAGAGTTACACCAATACACCACAATACACCATGC
>ML800917.1:0-10987 GCA_009831015.1 Picea engelmannii | reverse complement strand
GAAACAACATGATGTATACTATACATTCATGGGTGTTGTATATGCATGTGCATTGTCCTTCATGTCCAAATACCTTTATCAATCTTGCGGTCCAAAACCCATGACTAGGGTTGACATCAATGACAACAACCAATCTTCCAACACCAACTTCTCTCAAGGAAAACTTCTTCTCCTGAGACCCCTTAGCTGCATGGACTAACAACCACTGCTTCACTGAAAACCCCCAACACCACATTGTAACTTCTAGATTTAGCTAAGTCTCACTATGTTCAAAAATTCAATAACATTTCGGTGCCCTTCTCTCATTTCCCCCCTCATCCCCATTTCCCCTTTGTATTTATAACCTTCCTCTCAAATGACATCTCACCCCCACCCAAAACCCCCAAATTTCTTTAATTTTCTTAATTTCATATCCATGTGGTATCCTCTCCTAAATTCAATTTATCCCCAATTATATATTATTTAAATATATATAATACAATTTATTAATAAATTTTATGCCCTTATAATTAATTATATAAGTTTGCATGTATATTATTAGTTTAATTTATACCCAATGCCCCTCCTAAGTGGGCAATTAACATTTTTTTAAAACCCCCCCAAGGCCCAAAGTGCAATTCTTGTAAGCTTGTAAATCTAGAATCTTTTGAGGAGTAAGGATTCCTTACCCTTACCCTCCTACTCCTCGTCTTAACCAGGCAATATGGACTCTGCGTCCTTGTCTCCATGACATAAATTCCTTCCTTATATTTTTCCATTAAAGACTCCATGTCTTTGTCAAGACATGGTTGTGAGTCCATACCCATATGTTGGAGAGTTGGAAAGGCCTCACCCTATGACCTGCACATGCAATAATCACACACATATTATGTATATTGATATCATGTAAGCATCATAATAGTTGATTGCTTAATATTTCCAGTTACCCTCCATGGATATTCACTGTTTGACTCCCACCCTGGAGTTCTCCCAAACAACCATATCCACCTATGTCTTCATCAAGTGTCCAATGTCCTGCATCACTTAGATCAATGAAATTAGATCACAAAGTATAAGGAAATCAATTAAATTCAATTGGTTTCATCAATCTTTCACAATATTTAATTTGGCTTCCACAACCTTTCTCTTCCATTAATTAACTCCACCCAGGAGTCATGCAGGTCCTGTCCATATGGCACATCACACACTTGTTCACAACATAAGTATTCATTTCATGATCAAACATATATCTAGCATAATGTATACGCTAATCAACACAACAATTAAGAACATCGATTACAATCCCATCAATTAAGTACATTCCACATGCCGCATATACAAAAGAATAGTCAGAAACATGGTCACTAATTCTTTAGTCAACCCTCAGATTAACCTCCTAATCCTCCTCAAAATAGACTTATGCAAGGAGGGTCATTACACATGCAACTAATACCTCTTTAATACACTAGACAATGAAAAATGTATGGCTGTTATAAAATTGTAGCAATTAACAATAGTACAACAACAATAGATAAATTATAACAACAACAAAAATTACACTTCATAATTGTAACAATTGACCATGGAAATTTAGCATTTACTCAAGAGAACAATATCCAACTGTTGGATGCAATTTCTAGGTATGTTAGGCCATAATTAAAGCAATGTATGCATCAAATTAGAGTAAGTTAAGATGGATGTAGTAAAATTTTGCAACAACAACAAGTTTATTAGTCAATTAGCTCAAGTTAATGTCAATAAAGTTAGTAGGAATCTTGAGAGAATTGAAATTGAGAGTTTGTCGATCACTTTCACCATAAGAGAGGTTGAATATTAGTGCCTTTGAGGGCTTTGAAGTCTTTACAACAACACATGCAATAAGTTTTGGAGATGAAGCTATCAAAGATTAAGAGGTAGGGCTTAAACTTTAAGGTGCTAGCACATTAGGGCCTTAGGGTTTAAGCCTTGAGGAGAATGATTGCTAGAGTGCAGGCACATTTTCGCTCCAACAACCTTTTCTCCCTTCTTAAGTACTTCAACTAGGTCATTGTCAAGAGTCTAGGTCCAAAATTCTAAAGTGCTATCACTGTAGGGCTTTAGGATGCTAACTCTAGCAAGGAGATTTCTCCAATTTTGAACAAGAATAACCTTGTGAGAGGAGGAAGCAATTATGATACTCTCTTAGGGTCTCACAAACAAGATGTCTAGCATGAAAAAGAGAAATTGCCATGAACATTTGATAGCACAAAGATAACATTGTATAAATTTCACTTACTTCACCAAGATAACATGAGATAAAACCCTCATTGCAGAAATTCCATCCAAAAATCAGCAAAGCATCCACAAAATGATCCTCCAAGAAAATCACACGAGTGTAGAAGAGAGAGATAGCCAAATAGGGAAATTTTTTTAGACTTGTTCTCCCACAAATGGTGAGAAGATGTTACGATAAAAGGAAATGTCAAGTGGCTTTATTTATATGGAGCCATCTTCTTCTATTTGTCCACTTTAAATTTTCAACAACAAAAAATAAGAGGGCCAATGCCTTAAATTTCCCCTTACAATATACAAAATAATTTTTTACATGAAATGAAACCCTAGAAAGGTGACATCATGCCCTAAGAGGGTGACACAAGCTCTCCAAGTGCAACATTAAGCATGAAAGAGGGAGACGTTGGGCCTCCAAAGGCCACATGTCATGCCAAAGTGTCCTGCAATGGTCTCTTCCTGTCAAGCCACCTTCAGAACCATCTCATCCATCAAACCCTAGCCCTCCAAGGTGACGTAAAGGTCTAAGAAGTGATGTCCTAGGCCTCCAAAGGCCAACATCCAAGTAGAGAAGGGCACAACCTCTTCCTCTAGCGATGCAAAAGTGCCTCCAAAGGCAACATCCTCCACTTCTAGGTGGAAGCGCTCATCATCCATGGTCTTCCACATGTGGGCTTCAATGTCCATCCTGTGGGAAAGGTCTTGCAAAGACAAACAAGTACACCCTCCAAGGGTCCACAAGTCACAAGAATCATTCCAAGTAAGCCACATTTAATACAAGAACCACCCAAACATGTGCATAAAATCCCCCCTTTTCAAATTAAACACATTTTTCTCAAAGACCTTATAAGTATTTCCAAATTTAGGTATGGGAGGGGTGTCATGGTGCCATATTGGGTAAGCCAATCCCTAAGTCAAGGGATGTTTCCCAAGAACACCCTATCTAGATCATGTGATGAGTATGGGGTGGATTGGGGAAATAATTTTGGGCATAGGTTTCTTGATATATCAAGGGGTTCATATTATCTCATTTATGGGTGTCTTTGTGGAGGGTGTGTTGCGTCCTTCGTTTGAAATATAACATTTTCCCAAGCCCTTGCCATTTAATTTATTATGGTCCAAACATTGAGTGCTATGTGCAATGTAAAGTAAAGAGCACCACGATGCCACTTGAATTTAGGAACACATTGAGTGCCATATGCCATGGAAAGTAAAGGACATCACAAATGCATTCCCCCATCAAGAAAGACATTTATTAATTATGTGTTTTAAAAAGTCCTTCATTCTTATGGAGTAGCGTTTCATTTCTCTCAAGACCTCAGGGAAAGCATCTAGAAGGATAATCTATGGCTTTTAACTTTTTCCAGCTACAACACCTTCGGGCCTTTATCCCCTTCTTCCCATGAAATGAGGTACAATCCCTTCTTGGGGTCAATGCACCCGAAAACCCAAAAGATGAGGAAACATAGGGGAAGAAGTGTGAAAAGTGGTAAGTATGAGTGAGGAATAGTATGATGATCCTTCAAGAAACTCCCCATTAGAAACCCTTTTCCTGAGGGTGACCCACTTACTAGGAAACCATGTCAACCACCAAGGTGAAATAAGAAAAAGGTATAGTTTCCAAGAAAACGTTCTATAATCAAGAAAATACTCTTTGCAACATGCTCAAATGATTCAAATATTAAAGTGACACTTACCATGAGACTGGACTTGTTACCTCATGAAGCAAGACCTGCTGTCTTTTGGGAACTGATCCAGTGTAGTGGATGCTTCTCTGCTACCGATGATGATGGCGAACTATGGTCAAATGGAGGGGCTCTGCTATGCATCGAGATCTTGACACTCCATGTCTCCTACTTGCAGGCCTCGATACATTATCTCCTCCCCTTTGGGCAGTGATCCCGTAGCGGAGGATGCCCATTTCATAGGCTTTTTACCTTCCTTATGAAGCTCAGGTATATTTCTTTATATAACACTTAGCTACCGAACTTAGTTAGGTCGTTAGGTCCCCCTTTCGTCGGTACACAAGTCATGGGGAAAGTTTCATCAAGTCTTCCTCTTCCCAATTACCCTTCCTTACTTATGCTTGGGGGATGGGTTTGACCGGACCCTTTACCCCGTTATACCCCTAGACTGGGGGGGTAATAAAGTCGACCCTCCTATTCTATGTTGCAACCATCTTGGCCCTCATAGTTGGTATAAAATCAACCTCTGGGTAAGTATGAGACAACTTATAAGCATCTTTTCAAGTGTTTTTGTTATTAAATGGATTAGTGTTGGTTCTGTTTGGATGGTAATGAGTGTGAAAGTTCTCTCTCCCTATTTTCCCCCTCATAAGAAATTGTTTGAAAGAGGAATTGTTGATAAATTGGATGTTGTAGAATGCCATTCATGGTTTTGAGTTTACTCCGATGACTATGATTTTCTGTATACATATGTTGCTGCTCTTTGGTTCATGCTATCATTTTCCATTTTATGTGTATTGCTGGAAAACATTTTATCGTTTGAAAAAAAAGAAAGGGTTATAGGTAAAATGGGTCAAACCCATCATTATGGTTGTTAGTGCATATACAGGTTGGTTAAGGGTTCGAACTTGAGCTTGTTCTAAGTAAGAACTGTGGTAGCTTTCTATTCGATTTTGGAAAGAATTTGGTATATACCCAACACTTGTCTTAACCTCTGTTTAAAGGGTTCCAACTTATGAAAATGAATTTATTGGCCACATGATATCTCAATTGGGGTAATTTTTGATGTAACATGTGTTCTACAACCTGAGTTCGTTTTTGTTTTCACATACGATTTTAATTTTGTTTAATTTTTTTGGCTTGCGTACCGGGGTAATGATCGTCGTTGTTGGGGTTTATTGAGGGAAGAAGCAGATTACGTGTTGAGAATTTCTCTTCCTCTTAGTCAAAATATTTTATCTGTTTACTACTTGTTGCCTCCTGGGTCGTAATAATAAACCATTGTTTTTGTGTTGACTAGACATTGGCTTGCATACCTAGCCTTCAAATTGCTAAAATCCCACCATTCCAAAATGATCACTAATTTGTGAACTAGGTTTAGTAGAGAAATTTGTATTGGTTGAGTTAGTTTTCTATTAGTGCAACATTTTGATGCTCAAATATAATATGGTGTTTGAGTCAATTCCAATAAAAACAAATGATAGTTGGTTTGGACAATGGAAATAAGATTAAAAGGCATGTTAGCCAAGTTAAAATTTTAGTTGGTTCTATTTACATAAACTTTGCATTATCACCCTCATTGTTTTTATCATTTTTCATACATTATTCCCCTATTATCCCGATCATATTTCATTACAACTACATGTTCTTTCTCCCCCGTTTATGTAATTAAAAGGATAAGTTGAGAAGAATTTATTAAAGAGGATTTATTAAAGATTTATTGGCACTATTGCAAACCTGTATATAGTTTTCATGTTGCTCCTAGGTCTTTTGATATTGTATGGACAACTTGATATTTTTTTAAAAAGTGGACACGGTAATTGGTTGCTGTCACTGTTCTACAAAGTTTTAAGTATATGATATATTGTAAAGACATTGGTTTATGAAGAATAAAGATTGACTTGAGAAATTGTTTGAAAATTTTCTCGAAAGAATTCTATGTTGATTATTGGCTCTGTAATGGAAAAATGTATAGGTCTTAAGGATACATACATAAATGTTGACTATGTGCAAATATTGAACATGAATTTTCATTAATTCCCTTTCATTGTCTACCACTTTACGCAAAATACACCCCTTTATCATTTGTACATGTCATTTATACTTTCATTTACATACATTCCCTTGTTCAAAAAGAGATGTACACTGCTCATATGCCAATAATTTTACAAGAAAGATACTATTTAGATTTTGAAAATTGAAATGAAAAGAAGGGTGTCTGTTGAATTATGGATTTTCTTCCCTGTTTACATTATTCATACTCATTTCTCCTTTTCATGCTTTAATTGCCGTGCTATTATCAGATCCATAACCAAATCATATTTAACAAATTTGTAATAGATGTTTACTATGTTGTGTCTTGTATTTTACTTTAATAATTTTGCACTAATTGGAATGATGATGGCAATTAGACGAGATTTTTCAGCTGAGGTAGTAACATAGGTGGAAATAGAGGAAATAGAGGCTAAAGGGGAATATTTCCAAATGTATTTTGACAACAAGGAAGACACAAGAGAATGAGGTTTTCCATACACTTTGATGTAGATTCAGAAGAATTTAATTAGCTAGTACAAATTGCCTATCTAAACCGTGGTAGGAAGCCAACATTGCCTCAACCTCCAGCTCCTACTAGTGTCGATCTGCAACCACATCCCAACATTGCATATTTTCTTGAGCCCCCTGTCCAACCAGCCAATGATGGTTGGGACAACAATCGTGTAAATCCTCCCTCCAGTATTGCTCAATGACATGATAAACCTCTTCCTCCTCCCCCTCCTCTACATTCAATACCACATGTTGCATTAGCTGCCTCCATGGCCCATTCAACTCCTTGAAATTACAAAGTGCCTCCCAATGACCCAGAGATTGATAAGGGAAAGAAGCCTACTAAATCTCCTAGATCAAAAGCATCTCAATCCTCCTTCATACATTCTGAACAACAATAAAAAAAATATGGAAATTGCAAAAGAGAGATCACCTTCACTGACATGCACCCTTAAATAGTAAAACTGGATGAGAAAAAGTCTTATTGTGAAGAATTTCTCAATATGAGGCTATATGTGTTAGAAGGAAGAAAGGAAGGAGAGGAGTTTTTCAAAAATAAATACCCTCATTTATTTTAATTTGTATTATGACATTGTTACTTAGACACTTGATACACATTTGGGATGGACAACAAACATATGATATTAATTTGGAAACTTTAATATCATATCATTTTGGTATTTTGGGAGATACAAGTGTTTACTGATTTGGTATATTTTGGATGGGTTTCTTATTTTGATTTATTTGATGATGCTGATATATTTGTATTGTTTAATCAATTTGGAGTTACAAGAATAGATAATTTTAGTGGCGAAATTTTGCTCACGGAGGAAATTTTAGGGTTTAAATTTTTGAAGGGGCAAATTTTATTGAAGCGGTTTTTAAGAAAAATTAAATTTTTTAGCCCAAATATTAAATTAAACAATATATATGGTAGATCATTAGTCCCATAAAGTAAATCAGAAAATCCGGTGCAAAGAGGCTTTGCCCTCCCGATTTCATCACAAAATTTCCAATTCACCTTGATTTTTTAGAATCCAATTGTTTTTGTTCAGTGAATCTCCTTGCGTATCCTTGAATCAAGGTTTTAGGGAAAATATTTCGCCCCCATCTCCTCGATTCAATGGTTTATGGCACTGATTTCTGCCATACCTTTCAATGGGAACGATTTCACCCATGTATATGTAAATGGTCACGTTGGTTGGTCTTCACTCAATCTCTTTACTGGTTGGCCTTTACTTGAGCCACCTATTGCTTCTGTTGATCCAACAATAGATAGGCGCAGGGGAGAGAAATCGTAGATGTGCGAGTTCTGAACACCCTAATGAAAGATGTTACATAGTGCTTAAACATGTTGATCAAAGGTGTTATGTCAATGTTTCATTGCATAAGAAAGCTTGTTAACAAGACTAATTTTTTCTTTGATCATAATGATTTTTACCAACTTCTAACATTGCAAAACAATTATATTTAGCTAGCAATCTATGCAGGCGAAATAAATTATCCTATTTAAGACAATTCTCATCGTGTTTTAGAAGAGTAGGTTGGAGAAGTTTTTTTTTCCGCTTTGTATCCAAATTATGTAAGCCAGTAGGAATTTCATGAAAAGTTTTTTGTGGGCCAAATTTAAATCTGGTAGAGATTTGTTGGCAGCCAATTCAATTTTTTCCATTGCCTTAAAAGCTGCCTACACCTATGTCTTCCGAACTTCAAATTTTCATCGCATTTTGCAGATTAGCGATATTTTCATTTCATGCGACATTTTGCAAATTGGTTTCGATTTATTTTTCACGACTGAAAGCGTGAAAACTCCTCGATCGTTATTTGAATTGTCATGATTTGCTCATTGATATTCTGAAAGGCACTTACCTTTGGTTTATTATTATGTGGCTGAAAAGATTGTTCAAACTATGACATTCTTGCTTTGATTGCGCAACTTGACTTTTATTTGATTGATAAGGTATTGAGCATGTAAATTTGATTATATAGGGGTCATGGTTGATTTTGGTGTGATCCTTACTATTATGAGCTCTTGGCTTATCGATTTTATGAAATATCCTATCACAATGTTTTATAAACTTTGATTACACATTATGCAACGAGTGAGTGGGTAATATATGAGTTTGATTTCATATTGAATGCCATTAGTTTGAAGTTATACACATGGCGCATTGGTTAAACATTTGGATTTTGCAATAACGTTGGTTTGAATTATTACAGGCGCATATTTAAACTTTGGGTTTGATTTAACGTTGAACGTTCATGGTTTCAAACTATACATTGGCACATTGATATAACTATCCATCGTTTAATCCTTGGGTTGGCCGAATAGTTTGATTTTGGTTATGATTGATTGAACAGGGTTTGTAATTTGCCATTACTATGCTGCATGGTGGTGATACTCCAACCACCCTCGCACGCGTACCATTAATTTGCATCTCCTTTCATCGTTCTCAGCTGTTAGCCAAAACGATTTTGCTCCTGTGTGTTTATTTGAACCCTACCATGCTCCCTCACCATGGCTCCAGTCGTAAGGGCTGAACCCAATGGTAGCCAAACATTGTTGATGTTTGACGGTGCTTACAGTGACCTTGAGGAATTCGGATGGCTCCCGTTTATACGAAAGTTTGATGGCTTTAACCCTTGTGTGGCTCGACAATTTGCATTAACCTTTGATGGCTGCCGAGTAAGGTTGGGGATGTGCAGTTGGAAATTGATGAGCAATTTCTCAGTTTAGCTACCGGTCTGCCTATTGTCGGACAGAGATGGTCAAAAAATTGCAAAGTGGAAGATGTCTCGTGGACATTGCTCTTCCAGTCACGAAGAGTGAACTCCTGTGACAAAGGTTTTCCTGCGAATATGTTAAAGCAACGATGGCACGACTTGCTGATGATAACCAAGCAATTCGTCACCTGCGAGGGCTGGTATGGTTTCATTTTCTTGTACCACCTTCGGCTACTTATGGTTTTCATGGGCTATGAGCTTAATATGCCTTATTAACTACATAGGAGTCTATTTAAAATGTCTAAAAGATACAAACGGAACCAGGCCGATAACAACCTATTTCATTTTGGGTTAATTAAAATGCTTGTGGTTTTCCATTTGGGGTTACGCCGGGACTGTTGGAATGATTTTCTCATTCGAAATAATTTTGAGAACTCAAGCCCACCACAGGTTGATAAACCTGTGGTGAGCGAGAGTAAGTCAATACCCCCTGTGCCTTACAGTGCTCTGTTACCTAAACCCCTACCTGATTCACCTATTGACCTACCCAATTCTGTGACCGCAGATGACGAAAAATGTTAAACCCGTGGCTAAAAGGCCTAAGGCCAAACCTATTGCGAATTCTAAAGGCAAGAAGAATGTCCGGTTAATATCTCGCATGGCAAGAAACAAACCGAGACCTCCTGTCAACCCCGACCCTATCATGGTGAGTGAAGATTCTGACTCGGAGGTGGAACGCTACCTGGCAAGTGAGTATCCATATTTTGAAGGTCTGTGTGACAAACCCTCATACGATTTTGTCAAAAACCTACCACCTTGCTTGCAAAATGATCCTAATTTTCCCGGCATCAAAGTGCCTTGTGAAAAACCTGGTGACTCGTCGAAACCCCCTCCTTCTCTATCTCAATCAGTTGCTCCACCGTGTGATCAGTGTGGCGCATGGTTAAAAAGGTATTACCTCGATGTGCCAATGCTGCAGTCCAGAACTCATGCTCTGGAGGATCAAGTAGCAAGGCTCTCTAGTCAAAAGGCTAAGATGCCATCCACTGATAAGAAACAACGAACAACATGCTCGATTCTCTTTAAGAACATGGAGTCTACTACAACGGTTGTGAATTCAAAGATGGCATAGCTCGATCAACCTCACTGGTATGATTATCACCTGTTTATATGACAAACTCATAAACTCTGTCTACAGCGTGGATTTGTTTTGACACATAAGCATGAGTTATTGTATATAATTTTGTTTTGATTAATTGAATTTAGTTTCCCGAATTTGCTTTGATTGGATTTAGCTTTGATTCGATTGATCATATTATGGATTTGATTGTTTTAATTTGGATTCGATTGGATACTCTGTTGCTTATTGAAGTTGTTAATATATTTACTAAACACGGGCTGTTTCTGGTATTCCAATTATGAACACAGTCAATGTTTTGATTCGAAATTGGTTATATTCTATACGATATGGTTGGCATAACTGCTATAATGTTATATCCCGTGTTTTTTGACCAATTCGAATATCATTCTATTAATGCAGAACCAAATTGCAACTGTTCAATTCACATCGTTTGACCACGTTATCAGCTCGGTTTATATTGCAACAAATATATTGTTAAATTTGATCTGAGTAATTGTGCCCAGCATTGCAATTTGTTTCTATATTTGACTCAGTCACAATTCGATTTGATTGTTGCCCAGTTTATGGTTATCATCGCTGTTGATGGTTACGATCATTACGTGATCCTGTTTGTTGAATGTGTAAACGCTCAACGATTCAAATCTAT
>ML800916.1:178655-191860 GCA_009831015.1 Picea engelmannii | reverse complement strand
GAGTATTACTTAGTTAACCACAATTATCTTCTTTAATTAATTTTACTTTTCAACCTCTACACATTTATTCAACTAGGGTTGTTACATACACCCACCCTTCAAGAAACTTCGTCCTAAAGTTTAAGGTATCTGATGGTACAAAGGAAAAGAGCATGGTTCACACATTCACAACAAGTAACTGTGTTAACAGTAAGTAAGTCAAGAAAGCTCATACATACTAGTGTATATGTACAAGAAATGCATTTGTAGCTAGTACATGCAATTCTCGTGCATGTACTAATAATCAAAATTGTCATCCTTTAGTAATTTATGTATGCATTCAATCTAGTCAGCAAGACTAGTCTTTTATAAAAGACAATAATCAATCAATTGTTTGAGAAATTCTTTAATCATAATTATCCGGTTTAACAATTTTATTTTAAACAACTGTGGTTTAGTTATGTCATAATCAATATCCACGTATACACATTTTTTTTTATTTTTTTTTTAAGGGATGACATCAAATTCCACCACAAGACAGATCTCCAGATGTCTCAACTATTACTACTCATCCTTCCTCCCTAACCTACTTCTAGCTCCATTCCTATCCGTCCTCTGCTAGACTATCTTGGAGCGTCAACTATATTGACCTAACTCCAAATAGAACCTGTAAGTGGAAGTGTCGCTATCTCGACCAAGATTCCCTAGCAGGCAATTGATAGTCATCATCACACATCTTGGGCAGCGTGAACTAGCATCGTTCTCCCATGACTTCAGGTTTCGGAGGATACACGGTGGGAAATGCCTCCACCCCTCCTAACAGAACTAAGGTCAACACCCTACAATGGAGGATACACGGTGGGAAATGCCTCCACCCCTCCTAACAGAACTAGGGTCAACACCCTACAATGGAACATACAGGGGCACCGTGTTGCTGGAGGTTTTGTCATCGTTTATTCGGTTTTGGGAAGTGTTAGTACCAAAATCATGCACTAGTCCACATATCATAGCAATGCATCCAAATCAATATAAATTTCACATACATTATTCATACCATAATGTTTCACGGTTAGTGTTCCTGATATCCACTTTCATCATCATTATCACTTGGCTATTTCATATCCCATAACCTGTATATTAGTCTACGACACAAACTCATACATTTCTATGCATTATCATCATATAATGGCATACTATCATTGCCTCAATTTGGTATCCCTGTACCGATACATTTACATCAAGTCTTTATCATTAGAATTAGATTTCATAACATCCCATAATTCATACTTGTCACCCATTCACAAGATTATCATTTACCAAAATAGATTTCATCGTATCCAACATCATTGTAATAATATTCAATAATTTCACTTTCTCACAATATGTCACATCATATACATCATCATCAATATCATTTAAACATTTTTAAAATTTACATTCACATAATAGATCACATTACATGCATCATCAGTGATAACATTTAAACATTCATAAAAGTTCATAAGTTTAAAGTTTAAGTGTATCACTTAATAGTTTCACTGTGACTAGTGAATAAAGTGTATAGGCCCCAAGTAATCCTGGCTGTCTAAGTCAAAGGTGGTGTTACATACACCCCACCTTCGAGAAACATGTTCTCGAGGTGGTCAAAATAGTGAGGGATAGTATCGCCGTAGGGTCTCGGCGTCCTCCCAAGTAGCAGATCCTGGACTATACTTGTCCCACTGGACCTTAACTTGATCTACGAGACGGTTTCTGAGCTATCAGACTCTATGGTACAATATGCATAATGGTTCTACCGTGAGGGTTCGCACGTCCGATACCTGCAATTATTTCCAATTTAGTTTATGTGATTCATCAGCAACATAATGACGTAAAACAGATACATGAAATACATTATGAGTTTTATGCAAGTGGGGTGGCAGTACGAGACGATAGGCAATGGGTCCAATTTTCTCTTGGACCCTAAATGGACCTATAAAATGAGCTGACAACTTTGTCCCCTTTATGAACCGTATGGTACTCTTATTAGGCCCGATACGAATAAAAACTTGGTCCCCCACTTCATAATTTCGGTCGGTCCTGTGTGCATCCGCATAACTTTTCTGTCTATCATGTGCTTCCTCTAGTCTCTGCCTGATCTGAATCACCTGTTCCTCCATTTCCTGAACTAGTTCTGGCCCAACTGTGATTCGGTCTTCTAGTCTATCCCAACTCAAAGGTGTTCTACATGGCCTCCCATACAAAGCTTCGTATGGTGGCATTCCGATGGAACTATGATAATTGTTATTGTAGGAAAACTCTACCAAAGGTAGGTACTTCTCCCACTGGGTTTGATTATCCATCACATACATCCTAAGAATGTCTTCCATAACTTGATTTACTCTTTCAGTTTTCCCATCTGTTTCAGGATGATAAGATGTGCTTAAATTCAACTGAGTCCCCAATGTTGACTGTAAACTTGTCCAAAATCTAGAAGTGAATCTGGAGTCCCTATCTGAAATAATCTTCTTAGGTATCCCATGAAAACGGATAACCTCACTTATGAACACTAGTGCCACATCAGTGACATCATAAGTGTCTCTAACTGGAATGAAATGAGCACTCTTGGTTAACTTATCCACTATCACAATAATGGAATTGTTTCTATGAGGTGTGAGTGGCAATCCTACAACAAAATTGATAGAGATGACTTCCCATTTGGACATAGGAACATCACATGGTTGTAGGAGGCCTGCCGGGTGATGGTGGTCGGCTTTCACCTGTTGACACTCTAGGCATCTGGCGACGAAATGGGCTACATCGTGCTTCATGCCTACCCAAAATAAGAGTTTCTTCATCTCTGCGTACATCTTCTTCACACCCGGATGTGCGCAATAAAGTGCTTTATGGGCTTCCTTCAGTATGATGCTTCAAATATCCCCATTCTCCGGGATGTACATCCTTCCTCGATATCTTAACAATCCATCTGTTTCTAGATTATATCCTTCATACTTTGGGTCTATCTGCCTCCTGCTCTAGAGGTCTGAAGTAACCTTTAAATACCAACTGTCTCCTAGTAGTTGTATCAACACCTGTTCCCTCAGACTGACCTTTAAGGTTACCAAGGAGAAGATACGTGGTATCCTACTCAAGTCATCTGCGACCACATTATCCTTTCCCTTTATGTATGAAATACCAAAATCATACTCACTCATGAACTCACTCCATCACCTTTGCCTGGTGTTCATATCTCTTTGAGTGAAGAGATGTTTTAAACTTTGATGGTCCGTCTTGAGCTCAAATTTTCGCCGCACAAGATAGTGCCTCCAAAGTTTCAGAGCTAGCATTACAGCTCCCAACTCTAAATCATGAGTCGCGTATAACTCTTCGTGCTTCTTCAAATTTCTTGACGCATAAGATATCACTCCTCCATCCTGCATTAGCACGTCCCCCAACCCTTGTTTCGAGGCATCCGTGCAGACCATGAAGTCCTTTTTCCATATCTAGCACTCGTAGAATTGGCGCACTAGTTAGTAACCTCTTAAGCTCAATGAATAAACTATCACATTCTTCTGTCCATTCATACCTGACCCCTTTGCGTTGCAGGGTGGTGATGGGCTTCGCTATTTTTGAGAATCCTTCCACAAATCTCTGGTAATAACCCGCTAGCCCCATGAAGCTTCTTACCTCATGTGCATTTTTTGGCACTGGCCATTCCATAATGGCCTTTATCTTTTCTGGGTCCACCGAGATTCCTTTACCGAAAATGATGTGGCCTAAATAGTGGATCTCTTTCTGGAATAAGGAACACTTCGACAGCTTCCCATAAAATTTGTTCTCCCTAAGACAAGACAACACTATCCGCAAGTGTTCCTCGTGTTCTCTTTCATTCCTTGAATAGATGAGAATGTCGTCTAGAAAAAAATGTACAAATCGATCTAAGTACTTCCGGAATACGCTGTTCATGAGGCTCATGAATACTGTTGGTGCATTAGTCAATCCGAAAGGTACTACAACAAACTTGTAATGTACAAACCAAGTTCGAAAGGCAGTTTTTGGGATATCACCTTCCTTAATCCTCAACTGATGATACCCAGACTGCAAATCGATCTTTGAGAATACCACTGCTCCTTTCATCTGATCGAAGAGGTCATCTATTCGCGGCATTGGGTACCTATTTTTCATTGTAGCACGGTTTAAGTCCCTGTAGTCTATACACAGTCATAAGGATCCATCCTTCTTATTTACAAAAATTACCGGTGCGCCCCAAGGTGAGACACTGGGCCTTACTAGCCCTAAGTCTAGTAACTCCTTCAACTGCATTTGTAATTCACAAAGTTCCGGTGCCGTCGTCCGATACGGAGTCTTGGATATTGGCTCTGCACCAGGTTTTATCTCTATAGTAAAATCAATCTCCCTTTCAGGAGGTAACCCTGGTAACTCGTTCGGAAAAACATCCTGAAATTTTGACAAAACCGAGTATTGATCCAATGAGGGTCCCTTCCTTTCTTTCACTACCTCTACTACATAAAGTCGACACCCTTGTCTCAAGCATCACTTGACCTTCATAGTTAATATAAAGCGTAATGACACTTTTCTTTATACACCTTGGATCTCTATTGGTCTTCCTTCATCATCAATACAAAGCATCTTCTTTGCGAAACAATCTACCAAAGCTCGATGAGCTGCTAATCAATCCATTCCAATGATTAGATCATATGCCCCAAGAGCAGTGACGTATACCTTCAACCTAGTAGTGCACACTCCTAGGTCTACTATACAATTATCGACACTAGGTCCTACAACTTGTTTTTCCCCCGAAGCCATCTCGACTTGTTTAAAGTCATCATGCTCATAGGCTGTCAGCCCACTCTTTTCTAATGCAGATGGTGAAATGAAACTATCTGTCACACCAGAATCAAACAAAATCTTAACATTAATATGATTTAGAGTACCTGATGATTCTGGTACGGTGGATTGATGTTTGGCCTGGCGTAAATCTGATGGTTGCTACTTTCTCTCCCCATCAGTGCCTTTCCTTCTCTATGCACGAACCCTAATTGTAACTCCGGGCAATCCCATTTGTAATGGGGTCCTTCGCATCTCCAACAGGCAATACGAGATTGAACCGGTGCACTGTTATGTGACTAATTCCTAAACGAGTTCCTTCCCCTGGAACCCCTGCCCCTACTAGTTTTTCCTCGAGATGGTCGTGGACCTGTCTGCACCACTGGCGATGAACCAGATGCTGCACTAGTTGCCATTGAAACCCCTGCACCTACTATCCTTGGCACGAACCTGTTACCATAAGGTGGTGGCCTTGAGCCCCCTTCCCTAGGAAATGTCCTCGGGGTCTTTCCTACGAATCTAGGGCGATGTGGAAATGCCGACCTTGTACCCCCTGTTAAGTTCATGTGTTCTTATGCATAACACGCACTTTCTACCACCTCCACTACTGAAGACGATTTCCACATCTGCACCATAGCTCTTATCTTCGGGTTCAATCCATAAACGAAGCGCTATGCCTGTCGCTGGTCATTGTCCATATACGAAACATACTTGACCAGTTCCATAAACCTGATCTCGTATTATTCTACAGTCATGTTTCCTTGTACTAAGGCATGAAATGCCCCTACTTGTTGTTCCTCGTAATATCCTGGTAGATACTTCCTTCGGAACCTCTCCTCGAAAAGTTCCCAAGATACTGTGTATGGGGTAAGGTGCAGTTGTCTTTCCAAGTTGCCCCACCAGTTTAAGGCGTTGTCTCTTAACTAGAAAATTGCAATCTTAGCCTTTGAATTGGATGCATAGTCCCTTAAGGAAAAACACCTCGTCATGCCTTCCAACCATGCTTCCACGTGTTCACTGGCGCGACCTCCGAAAAACTATGGAAGTTTGATCTTCTGCAATTCTCGTATGATGTCTTCAGGTGGAAATTCTCCCCTTGAGTTCCTTGATGCTTCTGTATTACCCGTTCCAGATGGTGGGGGTTCCACTTTAGTCCCTGCTGGTTGGCGCCCCTTTAAAGTCTCGTTAATGGATTCCAACGAGCACAATATGAGGGCTAGTTCGGCCGATGGTGGTGGTGGTGCTAGTGGTGTCGGTGGTGTTGATGGTGTTGATGGTGTGGGTGGCATCTGTGGTGCCCGTGACGATGCTCCCCTGCCTCGAACCCTTTGATTCCTAACCATCTTGTATGACTTAATCTGCATCACCCCAAAGTTATCAGGGTGAGTTCCAGGACGTTTCAAATTGGTGCTACTTAAACTTAGAAACAGGGTTAGGCGTAAGTTTGTTTTACTTGTCTGTAAATAGACATTACTCCATCAGGGGAATTGGCTAGGTTTGGGTTTAGGATTAAGCGCCTAATCTTGGTTAACATCAAATTTTAAGGTAGATTAACCTTACACTCAAATAAATAAATAAATTTTAACATTATTATTACACTAATTTAACTCAAATTATCTTTACTTTACATTTAAGCTAATTTGACCTCATTGATATATAAATCATTTATACTAAATTATTTAATTTATTTTATATTATTTTTAACACTTTATATTATATATACAAAATAATTGAATGTATACCCAAGGGTTTGGGCACACATGGGTTCCACGTGCTCGTCTGGCTTTCTCAAGCTCCCTCGTATCTAACCCCCAAATTCTACACCTGTCGGCCCTTCGACTCCCTATGCGTCCTTCTTTTGTCTCACTTTCTCAACCGCTGGGACTTTCCTCACATCAGTCTTTTTCCACCACAGATCTGCCTCTGCTCTGCTCAGAGGTTTCCAGAATCTCCCTTTCCATGGCTCACATCCTTGCCATTGTTCTTAGCACTTCGTTTGCGTTGGTTATTACTGGGTATGCTCTCGTTCGTTTTGCAGAAACAAAGTATATTGGCGTGGCCACTGGAAAGATCCAGGACTTGGAGCCCAGTCTCCTTGAAATGTTGGGAACCAATCCTCTTGTCTGTACACTTTTCGAAGCTCGCCCTTAGCTATGGTAAGAGGTACGATTCAGTCCGCCAATTTGTACACAGTCTCAGTACCTCTGTGAAGAACGCAGGGTTATTCAGATTAAGCAATTGCACCAACCTTCCTTATGATGTGGTAATGAATGGTGATTTCCTCTTTTGAAACATAATGATTTTCTTGTAATTCCAGCCTTGTATGGATTTTGGTATTTTGCTTTCCAGTTTATTTCTTTTGTATTTATAAATTCACGGCCCTCTGCTCCTAACTGTGAAATTCCCCACTTAAATTTTGGGTTTTGGGGTTTCCTTATGCCCGATACCAAGAGTTTCCTGTCCTTACGGACTCCCGATCTCCGGTATGCCGATGCACTCCCTTATAGCTTTATCCCTCCCTTGGCTATGCTTTGGTCCATGTGACCCTGTCCTATGTGACCGTAGTCCTGTTCCCTGTTGAGATTCGGGGTTTCTTGACTTTCGTTGTCACGAACCTCTGTCCTCACAGACTCCCGATTACTGATTCTCCGATATGGCACTTTATGTGTTATCCCTACAGGTTAGACATCCCCCTCATATGACCGTCGTTCCATGTGACCCTGTCCCTATCCTTCATCGGAGTTTCGGGGTTCCAAATGTCGAGCCTCACAAGTCCTTAGGACTCGCGATTTTCCGATCCCCGATATGCTCCTAGCGCATTATCCCCTTAAGCTATGCTCGTGATCCACACGACCTCACCTTGCGACCACAGTCTTATCCCTTATAGGGATTTCAGATATCGCACTATCGATTTTCATGAATCTCGTGTCTACGGGATTCTCGATATCCCGATGCGCCTCTTCCTTGCGTGTTATCCCTTTCGGCTACATCGAGGTCCATGTGACCTGCACCTATGTGATCGTTGCCTTATGGTTACCTATCGGGTTTTCGGTCCTCCTCGGGCAAGAATTTCATCAATTCATAATCTGCTATGCCTTTTTGCGTTTACCCTAGGTCAACGAATGGTTAAAATTTAACTTTTTGCGAGTTTAAAGGTTAATGAAATCAAGATTTGGGATTTCCCGTAACAAAGAATCGTCATACATTGAATCACGAAACCCCGATCTCCGATTTCGCGATATGTTTAGGTCTTAATTAAACAGTCATTAATTAATTCTTTTAATCAAAGGTTAAGAGTTAAGTTAATTGCATTGGCTTTCGGGGTTCACGATTTCGTAGTGCATGGACACCTTGTTCATGAAACTCACGATATATCCATACCCGATGCCACCTGTCCACCGTTGACCCTTCTGTGGGCCCCATTGTCCCTTGGCTTATTGGGAAATCATGTTTCGCGATTTCACAACTCTTGTTGCTATGTTTCCGGGACCCTCGATATCCCGATACCCGATGAAGCCCTCTTGTGGAGCTTTCACCGATGGCGCTAGATGATTGCCACACATCCTCGGAATGGACGGCTCAGATCTCGTCAGGGTTCCTTGCTTTTATTGGGAATCTTCCTGTCGAGAAATCGGCACTTGCGCTGTCATGATCCTCTATCCTCATGGATCCCCGACTCCCGATCCTCGATGGTACTTGGCATTGACCCCCGCGAGAGTTGACCCTTTTGACACCTGTCCTCCCTCGGTGTATCGGAGTTTGCGAGTTTGAAAATCCAAAACCTATGAGTTCCGGGACTTATGTTTTCGGGAAATCACGTTTCAGGATATCGCGATTCCCATTGTCATGTGCACGAGACTTTCAATTCCCCAATCTCCGACTCCATGGGATCTTCTGACACGTGTCCCTGCTGTTTGGATGGCTCCGATCCTATCGGGAAATCGTGGATCGCGATTCCTTGATGCAACAATTCTACACTCCTGAAATTTCCAATGGGTAAAATCCCGATACCTCCCAGAATGCTGACGCGTGTCCCTGCCGAGATCAACAACTGGGATCTGTTCTCGGGATTTCGAGAACCACAAGGTCTCGATTCTCTGTCTTAACAAAACCCCGATGACTCGGATATCCCGATGACTCTTCTGGGACTCCTCCCCTGCACACTAGGACTTAAACCCTGCGTAACTTCTCGAGATCTGACGGCTTACGGGATTTCGCCCGAGATCTGACGACTCAGATTCGTTCTCACGCGTAATAGACAACTCTCCTTCGGGATAATCAATTTGTTGCATAAAACATTACGTAGTGTAAAAATTGCTTTCTTGGCAAGGTTAAAATTTATTTTGGCCTATTGTTCTTGAGTTTACATTATTTAAAATCGCTGACAAGTAGTTTACACCATTCCCGTGCAATACAAGTCTTCAAAATTTCCTTTTTCCTGCTGTGCATTGGCAGTTCCTCATTTAGGTAAGTTCGAGGTTAAGTGGGCCTTTTCAAGGTCTTGAAAATGTCCTTTTGCTTTTTATTTAGTGTAGTTCGTGTAGTTATTAATTCTTACCAACTTCAAGCCTTAAATAGAAGTTTCCCTCAACATTTTCATCGATTTCAGGTGTTTGTTCTACCGAAACCTCATTGACAAGTATTTCTCAAATAAGATTAAGTTATCATCTCCGTTTTTGTGCTTAATAGCTTTATTCAGGTTGCTTTAAGGGTGGCCATTTTGTGGGAAGTGATCCCTCAAACTATCTGGGTTTACTGCCACTTATTTTAAAGGGCGTTCCTTTAAATATTCAAACTAATACTGTATTATCCATTCATGATCCAGTTAAAGGGTATTACCTAAAGATTCTACTTGTGATATATGAGATTATTTGCTTGGGTAATGTAGGGGTACTACCTGTATATTTTCGGATACTGTATCAATCATATTGGGTCAAATTGAATGTGTTTTGTTTGTAGTTTAAGCATGGCTGGAGTTAATACTCGGGGTATTGGCCCCCAGGCCCAGATTTCGAACTAAGATTCTCTGATACCATATGTAACAACCTAGTAATTCTAAACATCATTAAAATTTCAAAAACAATTTATTTCGTAAACTGAAACAATAACTTCCTAGCATAGTGTTGATTTTCATAACAACAACTTCAGTAACTTAGATTTATCAATAATACCAGTTTCATGATAGAATGAAATAAATACATAACTCAACAAAGTACCTGGTTCTGATGCTAATTTTCGTTGCCTCCTTGCCTTGCTGTCGCCTTCTTGCTTCCTGATACACAGATCAACCCTGCCACAAACAAGAAAATAACTTCCCAAAACTACTGTCCTCCCTGCCAACTAGGAAAACTATCTAGCTCTAGGATATCTACGGATATCCTGGCCCCCGTGCCCAAAACCGCCAGCAACTCGGTGCCTCAACTGATCAAAAGCCACAGTCCAAAACTCTGTGCTCACAGCAAATCTCACTATCCTCCAGAATCCATCCTTCGTCCCATGTCGAATGCCCCTCCCGTAAACCTTTCCTTCTCCCTTATTCCTCCTTCACCGACTCATGCAGTTACTACTCCAACCACCCCCGTCCTCCGTCCTTCATCCTCCTTCAATGTTTTATCTTCTCGGGATTCATAGCTCTCCCTCTCTGCATACACAACCATTTTTATAACATTTCTCATTGATTTCTTAAGATTTATTTCTCAGGTCATTAAATGTGATCTGTAATTAGAGTATTACTTAGTTAACCACAATTATCTTCTTTAATTAATTTTACTTTTCAACCTCTACACATTTATTCAACTAGGGTCGTTACATATATCTACAAAAAATCCAAGAACTATCTATATGCTACATGAGCTTTAAGGTTATAACACATTTACACTAATTAAGGATAACATAGTTCTACTCGTTTTTGAAAAAAAGAAGGTATAAAAAACAAATTCACTTATGGTCATGAAAAATGATGTAACTTATCTTTCACTTTCCATGTTCTCTTATTGTGCACTAAACAAAAGTGGAGAAGCTTTGATTTGGCTTTTCTGTAAAGGGTTTAAACCCTAATATTGTTTTCTACTGAAAGCATCTAATCTATCTTGTTTATCTTTGGAGGGGTAACTAGTTTTGTATGTATATGTAAACTAGAAAGTGTGCATTGCATACTAATGCCATCAAATAATTTAATCATGTAGCAAACAATTTTCTTTGTAAAGTAATTTGTTCAAATTTGATGATTAAAAGAATGTTTTGATAAAACAAATTTACAAGTTGAATTTTTTTTTTATACAAATAAGATTTTAGATGCTTATTTTTCATGACCTTTATAACAATTTCAACTTAATATTTTAGTTATCAATACAGATCTTTCAAAATTTTAAAAAATATACACCAAAAACCAATTTTTGTATTCATAAAACAAAAGTGTTTATTCATGTACATAGAAGGCTTGTGTGTTGTAAAAAAACCAAAGAGACTTCGAAATTTATGCTTCACATTTAATCTCTTTGAAGCTTAAAAGATGAATCTATATTATGGACAAATTTTGAAGTAGTAACAATGAACAATCAAATGAAAATATGTGCGCCAAGTTTAATTAACCTCTAACCCCAATTTTAATTTTAATTCCACATGGCAATTTAGATTTGAATATCATCTATAATGGGTTGACTTAAATACTATTCATAAATTGAGATTTTTACTTTTGAAATTTTCTTTGGCTTGGCCTAACTTAAATTTTGGTTACATTGCTATATATATATATATATATATTACTTATGAGGTTTTGAAGTTTTTTTAACTTATCTTAACTTTTAAGAGTCCAACATATTTTAATGAAATTTCTTTTGATATAACATATTTGATATTCACTGTAATCACTTCTTCTCATTTTAATTTACTTTGCACACACATAACACACATAACAATTTTGATATAACACCTTTAATATTCACTGTAATCACTTCTTCTCATTTTGATGTACTTTGCACACACATAACAATTTTGATATAACACCTTTAATATTTACTGTAATCACTTCTCCTCATTTTGATTTGCTTTCCATACACATAACACACATAACAATTTTCATATAACACCTTTAATATTCACTGTAATCACGTCTTCTCACTTTGATTTACTTTAGACACACATAACACACTTTTGATATAACACCTTTGATATTCATTGTAATCACTTTTTCTCACTTTGATTTTCTTTAAGCACACACATAATACCCCACTCACAACCTTGAAATCCGCTCAACTCTCCTAGTTTGTATCTTTTACATCGACTGCATCCACTTCAACAATATTTGTGTCACCGACCTGTCCTCCTGTAGCTTCTGCTTTTTCTAGTAATCCTTGATTCCCTCCTCGATCTTTGTGACCTTCCACTTCACTTATAACATCCCGCTGCTTCTTCCCTCCTCCATCTTTGTGACCTTCCACTTCACTTATAACATCCTGCTGCTTCTTTGTTTCAGGTTCAATTTCAATATTCACAAACTCATTAACCTCCTTCTTCTTCTTCGTTTGAGTTTCAATTTCAGTATCCACAAACTCGTCCATGGGTTTCTCGCTCAACTCTCTTCATGCAAGTATAGAGCAAGTGTGTGTGTTGGAACTAAGGATAACTGAATGGAAGCTTGTGACATCAAGGTGATCAATTTGTATCTTCTACTTTCAATTAATATGATACAACAACATGTCCCTTTCCCATAAAGTCATTCTTACTTTATTGTGTAATTCCTTGATCATATGCATAATGTAACATCGTCCTCGTTACGATGACCCAGCCCTAGTATCTAGTGCAAAACTTTTTTTTTGTGTGTGTGTGCTGAAAGGTGTGCACGTGCGGGTACAAAGGGAACAATCAACGCACTCGAATCTGCTTCGCCACCCGACGACGAATAAGACGCAACCATGATGAGCATAAACAGACATCAAGGATGCGTGGCAAGTAACTGCGTGCCTAAATGACGATCACGCGACGATAAGTAGTACTGACTACCCGCCTGTCCTACCCTGCAATGGTTAGGACCTCCAAGACACATAAGCAACGTTCAAGCCCCGGGTTCCCATCGATTTTAACCATTAAGGTCTCGGGGATGACGACTGTTCGGAGGATCATGGAGGTGTCTACAACCCTCCCGACAACGAAAACAATCCCACTAATGCTAAGGTCTTTCATCGGATCAACCCAAGCAACCAACATAATAATACAGTATCATATCCCTTCAATGGTGAGCGTGAAATAGAATCAATTCGACATGGTGCATGGCGCACCACCGAAAATCTCAACATTAAACATGCTTCAATCCAAATGAGATTACATGCGCGCGAGGTGTCCGATGAACGTAAACTATCTAACATCAACCAACTCGATGCACGAATCCCTTGGATTCCCAG
>ML800916.1:125186-178555 GCA_009831015.1 Picea engelmannii | reverse complement strand
CATGAATAGTAACACATCATATCATCTGTCAATCGCATCATAATCAAATATATAAGGTCCAACATCAAAAAGGGTCCAGATCACTTGCGAGCAAGTGTCCTCAAAGAATAAGTGTCCTCAGTGCGCCAGAGCGGGATGTTACACATAAGTTGACGTTGAATACATTTTGCTATCTTCACTTTGGTTGGTTTGTGTTGTCTTGGACTTGACCTCATGAGAGAACTGGAGAGAAGAGGGAACAACAGAGACCTAAGGAAGAGATATAAAGGTATGTCACTTATTCCTCCCTATTAGCAGATTCAATGATTACAAATTAGGGAAAGAGTCGTGTCATGTCCTGTTTTGTTCTAGATGTAGGTGGATCTAGGGAGATCTGTTAGTGTCCGCACCTACTGATTAGTCTGATAACAACTTTAGCATAATTTATTGAGGAAGAGTCTATAGAGCATCAACCTTCTACTTGGCATGAAGGTGGCATTTGGGGTGACACTTTAGGATTTGAATATATGTTTAATGAAATTCAAGATACATATTAACCCTAGTATTTTGGATTCTACTCTTATATCAATTGGTGTATAAGAATATTATATATCATTAATTAAGTTTCTTCAAAAGAAAAATAGGTTCCAACAAAGAGGTACCCATTAGAATGCCAATACAAACCATAATATAAATTGGGGTGTATAAAAAGAAAGAAATAAAAGAAGTTGGCATACATGCAGAGGAAGTAAACACTTTGGATTATTTTGAGATGATATAATTGAGAGATGAAACAATGAAATGGATATTAGTAGTAGTATCACTTGGTAAAGGATTCATTTCATTACAATATAATCACCAAAACATTCAACATTTGTGAGGGAAATGGACTGCTTTTTATGTTATATTCTAGAAAAAGCATAGTCATCTAAAAAAAAAAAAGAGTCGGGAGGTTCTGCAAGTCGTTAAGGTGTTGAAAGTTGAACTGCAACAACTAAAATAAGGTAAAGGTTTTATGTGTATTCTAGCTTGCATGTCTTTCTTCTACATATGTCATTCTCCTAGTTATTTAGTTTATTTCATGGAGAAATGAATGTATTTTCAAATGCCTACACTCGATGTAAGAATGTCATGCAATATTTTCATTCCTAGACACTTTATACACATATACTCTAACTATTATGAGGAAGAATGAAATATTTTATGTGAGTTATATCAACACAATTTATTTTTTGAAACTCAAGTCAACTCCAAGAACCCAAATCCATTTGAGGGAGACATTTAGTTAAGGTATTTTTCCTCATTTATGAACAACTAGATTATATGGAGTAGTTCATTATCTCATATCGAGTACACAGAGAAACACCATAGTTTATGGATAAGAGGGGAACATCATGATGACTCTATAGTTATTTAAAAATGTCAGAATGTTTTGTGGTCTATCTTTTTCACATTCAATTTATAGATGCACGGATTAGATATCACAAAATGATATTAGAAGCCATGATATACTTCTCGAAGGAGGTGGAAGAATTATCATCTGAGCATAAAATAAGGGAACCTTTGACTTATTCCAGAATTGGTGTTTCCTTATATCAATCTTAGGCTTACAATGACTGCTTTAAAAGGAATGGAACATGTTGGATAGGGATGAAGTTCCATTTTCAAATCATATGGTGTCCATTTGAACAATACAAAGAACATGTGATGCAAACTATTTAGTTAGTTTTACATAAATGCATTCATATGAGGTAACTTGTCAATTTCACTTACTATCAGTGTAAAGATAGCTCTATGCCTGATTAACTATTCTACTTTGTAGTATATTAAGAGTTATTGGTAGATCAATTCCATGGAAATCTAATTCTTGTAGTTTCACTTTAAATATTGAGTTTCCTGTGGATTTTGATTTCATTTATGTATATTAGTATAATTTCTATAATATGTTCTTATATAGTTAATCTTTAATTAAACCGAGTTGTGTTTTTATACAGCCTGAGTGGGACTAATGGTTAAGAACATGTGTTTCCCCTTAAGAGGTCACAAGTTCCAATCCATAGGGGGGTAGGTTATGTATACCTCTGTAGACTTTACCAGTCAAATCATTGGGTGGAGGGGGTCCCTTGTCCCATAAACAAGAGGGTATCATACACCAATTAGGTGTATGGCTTGGTTGTGACCTTAAAAATGGATTATTGTTATTATTAGTAGAATCAATTTCAGTTATGAATTAAATATATGATTTATGGTTTCAATTAAAGCACATGCTTAAGGAAAGTACCTTGATCATAATAGTCTATAGGATCAAGATATTATCATTATTAAAAGTTGAATTTATCGCCAACAATGAGGGATAAGGATCCTTATCATTATATCTCAATGACCTCAAAATAAACATAATTCTTGAACCTGTTGACATAAACCTCCATAGTTAGATCAGTGAATGCACCATACTTAGATTATTCAACAATAGTTAGATCAGTGAATACACCAAGTCTAGTCATTCCATGAGCTCCCATTATATATTTTGCAATATTTTCACATCTAATCCCAAATTGAGCATGGCCTCCCACACATCATATCCTCCAATCAATGGATTTATTTGATATTCTCTCCATATCTTCTCCTTTTCACATGTTGTAGGGGCCAATCAACTTCCTTCATGAGTGATCCCAACAGATACACAAGAACACCCTTTAGGCTAGGTACAACTTGGTCATCCTCTAATATCCATAGGAATTTCTTCAACCATGCTTTGACTTCATCTTCTATTGATTGTGCACCAATAAGCTCTCACATCTACTCACTGGCTGGAGTATATATTATGGCCTTTCCACCTCTATAAAATTGGAATCTCATGCATGGAAAACTTCTTGAATTATGTAAATATGCTTTCTATTGAACCACATCAACCACTATAACCTTCTATGAAACTCTACGGATAACCCTCGATCCATGACTCCCACATATTCTCTTGTATTTTCCCTTCCCAACAAGAAATATTAATGTTTGTATATCCTAGATCACCATCAAGGATCCTCAAATCAGAATTGGCCATGTTCTAAGAACACCATTTTTTCTCCCATGCATCCCATTTCTCAACCAAGTCTACACAAGCCTCAATGTTATGCCCAATATTTTGTCTATGGACATAGCAAGGTCGATGATGATCTGCAGATAATTCCATGTGATGTGCCCTAATTCATTAAAATAGTAACACAAAGGTGGAGGATGGATTATGTCATTATGTGGTGCCTGGTTATCTTAGTTTTGATTCTAGACTCTAATCCTAACCCCAAGTGACTGTATTGTAAGCATATTCTTCTCAATGCACTCAATGAGTATGGTCAATATATGGAATTCATTTATATGATGAGTTTTTACACTACAAAAGTTGCAATGTATGATATTGCAGTGCTATTATATTTTTGTAGTAGTGAGCATTGGTGTGGATCATGACCAACATTTGGGCATATATTATAGATCCCCCCACTCAACATTCCCACAAATGGGTTATGACCATGGTGATACATGTTTTGGACATAAGACAATCATTCCATAGATGGTCTTTTATCTTACATTATGTGCACAATGCCATCTCCCTTACACTCTACTTTCCCTTCACCAGATCTTGAATATCATGAAACAAAGATATCATTTTATACTAGAATTATCCAACCCTAGAGATAATCCTAGATCAATGTTTCAACCAATCAACTGATAGACTCTAGTAACATTGCAAATTCTAAATATTCATGTTGCAACAATAGCTTGTGAAAGTGAGATAATATCCCACCAATAAACCATTCTTTATGCTACACCTCTTGGATGGTGTAATGCAAATGACTCATCAAATATTGAAACCACAATCATAGTCCCGAGATATATCTCCATCCTTTTACTTAATCTCCTTTACTTATACAATGCTTTATTGTTCTACCTTCAAATTTTGAAACTCATTCACAAAGTCTACCCACAATTGAACCAAAGTCACTCCATGCACAACAGTAGTTATTTTCTTGTACTTTTTATACCACTCTAGTGTTTTCATATGTCTTCCTGACCTTTGTAATGAAATGGAGGAATCGATGAAGAAGGGTCATTAAAGTGCATTGTCATTATTCATTCCCAATGATTTTGAGCCAACAAAATTCCTTGGAGTCTTGATTGTTGTACACTTAAATCCTCTACTATAGAAACTCACATAGAACTAGATATTACATAGGAAAAATTATGATTCCCTTTATCAATCACATTTGTGATATTAAAATCCATGGAATTAGGTTTCCTCTAACTATTAATCAAACACAACATGTTCTCTATGTAGAAAAATCACTATATTTTGACAAAAATCAAAAGGTGTAATGGGTAGAATGTAGGATGGACCAACATCATTGTCATTTTGGTTTCATTCCTCTGTGGAATCAACAAAAATGGTGAAAAATCAAATGCATATTCAAAATCCTCTTCTTTATTCTACTTTTCCATGCTTTCATAATGACTTTTGGGTTAGTAGGCTCAGCCTACATATCTATGCTTGTATCATAAGAGTATGTGTGCATTGTGATTTGTTTTTTTAAACACTAATAGGACATCGGTATTCTGGTTCATTTTATGTCTCACTTCCAATGACATTAAATGTGGCCGATATAGTCACTTTGTCAATGAATAGATCCTTTGGCATCTGACTTCTGATGTCCATATCGTCTGACTTCCAATGACTAAAAATGTGGCCGATATGGAATATTCATCGATGAATGGTTGCACTAGAGCATCTCACATCCGATGATCAATGGCATCGGAAGTGGGATGACCAATGATGTCAGAAGTGGTACAACCTTCTACATTTTAGTTCATTGGCATTGCGACGACTATCCAAATCACTACTAACCTCGACCTTTGACGAAATGCATCCATACAAAACATCAGAAGTGAGATGACTTGGTTATCCTTTAAACTAAGAAGATAGTAGAATCAACATTTGGGCGGAAGTTTTTTGTCGAGATCTAGACATAGGTACATTAGGATTATGGCGAAAGTTTTGTCAGAAAATCACCCAAATTTACTAGTGGGAGCTAGAAGTACCCTGCTTGAATGATTTTTTGGATAGTGGACATACTCCATAGGTGATCACCGCAAGTGCCATTGTGGAAATTATTCAAGACTCTGTCAGCTTTGTCGATGGTAAGACATCGTCGAAGGATGGTATTGACCCTGCATCGGTAAAGAATGTCCCTGATGAGGAGGTATCAGGGAGCCTAATGGTGAATGCGTCGATGGTCATCTTGAGAGAGGTGAGACCAAAACTTTTTTTTACAAAGGTAGATGATGAGTTCATTGTACCAAGGGTTGTCAGAGGGGATGAAGAAGAGGTTTTCATTGGGGAAATCCTCATTAATGGATGAAGCTTTGGTATCTGAGGGAAACACTGTAATGAGTTCATTTAGGACCAAAGATTTCTTTCTTTTGGGAGTGGATAACTCTAGATCATATTCCTGGAGGATAAAAATCCATCAGGAAAATTTGTCGTGGATCTTCTCTCGACTAAGAAAGTACTACATAGGGTTGGAATCCACTACGACCTTGGTCATTCGAAGTAGGATGTACTGATGCATTTTTTGGACTGTGAGGAAAACTGCTAATGTAAGTTTCTCATCATGACTATACTTCAAGGGTGGCCTTGAAAAGTTTTTACTAATGTAGTAAATCACATGTTCATTCCCATCATCCCCTAATTGGATGAGGACTCCTGCTACTGAAACAACATAAGCTGATAAGTAGAGGATGTAATTGTGATCATAGCCTAGGGGACTCATCAAAGGGTCATTGGATAGGGTGGCTTTTAAATATTCCAAATTTGTTTGAGCATGTTCGTCCCATCGAAATGGGATATCATGTCGTAGTAAGTGGAGAAAACCATGTGTGCGAGTGGCATAGTGTTATCAATACCATGGGCCCAGTTGACAATAGTTATTGTCTCATATGTAATCTTATCAATTTTGTTATAGTTGTGTGATTTGAATTTCCCCTCAACAGTTAATATAGACTCGCTAATATGTTGATCCTTTTATGAATTGGTTATGTTGTTCCATTTGCAGATAGTAGATGTTCCATTTGGAGAGTATCGATTGTTGTTCCAATTACATTTGCTATCAATTTATTGCTTGTGAATTCCTTTCATTTAAATTTTCATTTGTTGTTCCTTTCACATTTGTTGCTCCTTTTATTACATTCACATTTTTTGTTCCTTTCATTTAATTTTCATTTGTTGTTCCTTATTAAATATTTAGTATATCGTTGTTCCTTTCCAAAAAAATAATTAATCATTGAGAGATTGATTCATTTAGTGTTTCGTAAACTAAATTGTTGTTTCTTAGATAGATGAATGAATTCAGTAAATTGATTGATGCTTTGATTCATGGTGTGTTATTGTTCATAATATATTTATGTTGATTGAGTTATTATTTTCAGATTTTTTAGTCAATGTGTGAAGAACTTGATTATTGCATTAATTTAGATAGGCTAAGATTTGTTGTAGATAAACTATCTACACGATTTCTGTCAGTGTTTCATGGAAACCTACATAGGAGATCTAGCTAAAGCATGCACAAACAAAGCTTATCAAGAAAAGGAAGAGAGATACACAATTAAGAATGAGAATCAATGCATATTATTATCTTATCAATGAGTGAGTGATATTCACTAATATATGCAATGGCATCCTATAATTAGGAATGCATGCATAATAGTGATGGTCTAAGATTAGAAAGTATAAAATAGAACTAGTCAGTTAACTCCAACTGAACAGGTGTTACTCCCACTGAACTAGTGCGTTGAAAATAGAAATTTCTCCAACACCCCCCTGAACATCACTATGGAGTAAAACATAAGTTTCGGCTACTAGGCCATTTTAGGTACTCATGTACAATGAAACTAATGAACATTGAATAAAAATTAGGAAAGAGGGAAAACCACATGGGAACAAACCCCCCCCTCAAAAGATAATGTATCAAAAGAAGAAAATGGAAGTTGCTAGGAAACTGTGTTCTTCACTGCAAGACGATCTCGCAAAGTCTGAAGCTTCTGCTCATTGAAAGTCTTCGTGAAGATGTAGAAATATTTATGGATCTGATGAATTCCTTTAGAAACCTGTCGGGCCTTGTACCTATTGATCCCGTGGACCCATCTGCACCTGAAAATATTCCTTTCTGGTGGAAGTGGAACCAGATTCCATGTTTGGTTCTGTAGGAGTGAGTCATACTCCTTTTGCGTGGATTATTTCCATAATGGATTTCCCACAACCCTATTGTAGTTCTGTGGATCAGTATATTGAACCATATAACAATGCATGGGCATCGCAGGTTCTGACACTGAAAGTACATGAGAAGGTGCCTCATGCTGAGATCGAGTCATCCTCGAATCCAATGGATTCCCTGCAAGTTTGTCTGCTTCCTAAAGTGTGTTGTGTGCCTTCTTGGGCATCTGATGAAGCTTCAACATTTTCTTCTTCTCTAGCTGTACTACCTGCTTATTTCCATGTACAAAATTTGAATGTATGGAATCATCTATGATGTCTGAAACTGATGGAAGAACAAGAGTATATGCATGTTGCCCTAGAGGTGCATGCAAAGTACTCTCCTTATGTGTAAGTATAATAAAGGAGTCATCATCCGAAAACTTAGTGAATTTATACAACCTTGACTAGTGATCCACCTCACCAATTGCAATGATGTAATTGTCATGCATGTCAATTATTGAAACTGATTCTGATGTAAATTCAACCTTTTTACCTTTCCGAGCGATCTGATAAACTAAGAGTAGATTCATAGAAAGATTTGGAACATGTAGAACATTCTCAAAACTTCCATTGTGGAGTTCCACTCTCCCTTCTCATGCTACTGCTACTGGAGTGTCATCCCCCATGAGAATAGGTTGTCTTGAGCATGGACTCAAAGAAGAGAAAAATTAATCTTTCTCTACCATATGATGGGATGCACCAGAATCTATAATCCATCAATCAGATGAGGAATTAATTACAACCAGAGCATGATGATTACCTTTCTTAGGATCAATATCTTCTTCCTTTCGCTGCTTGACTCCCTCTGGAATGAAGTTTCCAAGGTTGTTCTGTTGAAGTGTTTGTGCCATAAGATCAATATGTTTCTTCATGCATGTGGATTCTTCATGATTCGGTTTATTGTAGTAAGTGCATTGCATTCCCTTCTTCTTCTTCCTGGAATCTAAAGAGTCTTTGGAACCTAAAGAATCATTTAAGGGTTTGGAATATCCCTCCTTGTCATTATGTTTGGATGACCCTTTTCCATTATGCATGGTGAGTGAATGTGATTTGGGATCTTTCATGAGGCCCATATGTATGAATTTTGTTTGGTCTTGTGTAAGAGACTCAATGAGCTGATCCAACGTAGGAATTTTCCAATTTGTTCCAAAACGACATCTTCCTAAATGGAAATTGGAGACATGTACAGCGTATTCTGGTCCTAGCTTGGCCAAGATTGTTAGAACAAGTTGTTTCTCTTGTGTAGACTTATCAATACCACATTCACCCAATATCAATAGAAAATATTTAAATTTAGTAAAAAAATCTTTTATACTATCAAAACTTTTAGGGTCTAAGGTATTCAACTTTACCTCAAGCATATGACCTCACATCTCATCCTTCTTTCCAAAGAGTCTTTCTAGGGTGGTCTAGATCTCATTTGGAGTCTTGAATGAAACAACATGAAACCATAAATCAATGGATATTAACTCAAGAAGTAGTCCCGTGGCCTCATCCTTACGGTTCAACCATCTCATCTTCTCAATCGTTGATGTAGGTTATGTTTCTGTCGCCATCGCCAAATTATACGGTTCTTTTCTTTTGAGTTGGAATGTCGCCTTGGGATTCCAATAAAAATAATTGTATAGTGTGAGGATTACCACCAAGTTTGATTGTATAATAGTTTTCCTATCCATCTCTACCACTGTTTCTAAGAACCCCTAAAAAATTACTCTCAATCTGCAAGTGAAAAATTAAGAAATCAAGACAGAAATGGCACTTTAAGTGAAAATTCGTATTAGTTTCAAGAGATGATCTTCCGACTTATTTTCTGATCAAACAGTGAGGAATCTCACCAAACGGTTGAAAACCCACTTGCAAAATGGCTCGATTTATTTCTCACATGGGTCGTTTCCTCAAAAACTTAATATTTTGGGGAGAAATCACTGTAGAAAGGTACGACCACAGATTCCAATCAGTTTCAGGAGGCTATATTGTGGATTACATTATGAGCACACGGTGAAGAATCTCTTGAAATGGTTTAAAACCCACTTCCAAAATGGGTCGATTTACTTTCTTAACAGGTCGTTTCCTCAAAAACATAATATTTTGGGAGGAATAATTGTTGAAAGTTACAACCACAGATTTAGCTCACCGAAAAGTCGATTTTCCTTATTATTTGGTTTGTCTGGCTTGATCCAAGCAACATAGCTCTAATACCATGTCAGTGTTTCAAGGAAACCTACACAAGAGATCTAGATAAATCATTCACAAAGAAATCTTATCAAGAAAATGAAGAGAAATACACAATGAAGAATGAGAATCAATGCATATTATTATCTTATCAATGAGTGAGTAATCTTCACTCATATAACCAATGACATCCTATAATTAGGAATGCATGCATAATAGTGATGGTATAAGATTAAAAAGTATAAAATAGTACTAGTTAGTTAACTCCCACTGAACTAGTGTTACTCCCATTGAACTAGTGTGCCGAAAATAGAAATTTCTCCAACAATTTAAACCTCTACGACTATCTGCATAGACTTTGCTAACAATCTTGAAAGAAAAGATGAATCCTCGGTTGATAAAATTAATGTCAAACTAAGATTATTTTTAGGAAATATTTAGAGCCCAACATTTTGGCATCATTGTCGAGGATAATGTCAAAGATAGTATAGGTTGCGTCTTTGAAGGATGAGTTATTCAAAATTGAAGGTAAGTGATGGAATATATAGAAATACTGAGAGGGTGGGGCTGAATTAGTATTTCCTACTTTTTCTTTTTAATTTCACCAATATTAAGAACACACATTAATTATTCAATTAAGGAATATATGATGAACAAAAAACCCTTATGAATACAAGATTTTATCGTGGAACACAATAGGGAAAACCACCAAATCTTTTCTCATTAATAAATTGTTCTTTTACAAAATTGTTTTGAAGCTACAACTTGATGGAGAGACTTTCCCCAAGTTTCTTCAACTACAACTGAAGGGATTCTGCGACACCCCATTTACCAACTACAACTGGAAGGAGGCTACGACCCCCTAGTTTATTAGCTACCACTGAAAGGATGCTTCGACACCCTATTTAGTCAGCTACAACTAACAAGGAAGCACCAACTCCCCTTATTCACCAGCAGCAACTGGTAGGAGGCTTTGACCCCCTTGTTTAGTAATATACAACTGAAAAGGATGCACCTACTCCCCTTGCAAGCTCCAACCTACCGTTGCACCACTCAACCACCCTTAATTTCACAATGCAATTCAATCTCTGTTGCTCTTCATTGAATTTGATTCATGCAGCCATTAACACAAGTCATATCAGATTTGACCTTTTTGACTTCAACTTGATTTCCCTTGCTCCACCCTTCCTCCCTTTATGTAGGTTATAACACTCATAACACATTTATAGTACTCTGTTCAAGATGTTTATAAACACACAAAGATACTATCAATTCTTCAAGTCTTCTTAGAATCATTAGCTGATGTACTTTCTACTTGTCTGTTGTAACCTCTGTTTGTATGTTCTTCTAGTTATCTACAATCAAACTTCATCTCTTTTTGTCTTCTTCTGTCATTTAATATTCAATGAATCTAATGCAATCCAATAGAGGTATTCTATATCTAATATTGTATTTCATAACTATTGCTTCGTCTTCTTCTGTTTTTTATTTTCGATAAGACATTGACAGGCACCTCATAACTAATTGTTCTTCATCTTGGACTCTTCTTCTGTTTTTATCTTCTTATCTAAATCACAAAGACACCCTCTTCTCACCACTCTTTATTGTTTATATAATCTTCAAACTCGTGTGAGATATAATGCAATGTGTCCTTTTGTTTGGACCATCACATCTCTTCATTTAACTTAACCATAATCTTTGTTTATTATTCAAATATTTTCGTGAAGATTTTTCATAAATTGATCATAGATATGGATCAGTTTCATCTTTTAACTCGATCCCAAATCTCTCCAATTATTTCATAAACCGATTTTTGCAGAGGTGCTTCCTTCAAACCATTTTCATACAACTGACAATGCAAAACCATTGTCTTATCAACTTTAGCAACATATTATTTTTTCCCTTTATTTCTCTTATTCCATATGACCAATGACAGTGACCTGACGCTAGGCCAAATGAGCGCTTGAGCTCTTATCAAAATCAATAGTCACGATTTAATCTCTCGATGAAATGGATGACTGTTGGGACTTCGGGACTTCGATAATTTTTCCTTTCAAATCTTCCGAATATGATTTCGTCGAATAGATCAGATGGTTCACATTTATTTTGCGGAACCAGATCAATGGTTAGATTTGATCCTTACACTTATCCTTTCACTGCTTAATCTAATGGCTAAGACTTAATAAAGCATTGAGATGGATGGACACCATTTACTTTGGGACTTCAACTATTCTACTTACGCTATCCTTCCACTGTACTATATCAACGGTTGAGAACACTCCTGATGTGTCCTTCAGATCGAGCGACCCATGTCCACTTCGGGACTTCGACATTCAGAACTTTGGGACTTAGGATAATCATTGCTCCATTTTCCTCCGGAGTGATCACCTGCTGAATAAGTCATAGGCGGTGTAGACAACTTGTAGTTAGTTAACATTTCCACTTACACTATCCTTCCATTGTACTTGGTCAATAGTTGAGAATTCTCCTGAAGTGTTCTTCAAATCGGATGACTCGTGTCCACTTCAGGATTTTGACATTTGGGACTTCGGGACTTAGGGAATTTGCTAGTGGTGAAACTCCCAAAGTAATACTCATGGAGTGATGAAAATTTCTTACGTCACTTGATGATATGGCATGAGCTGATTAGCTGCCACATGTCACTCAGATTTTTGATTTTCTAATACCTAAAATGTCGATTTCAACTTGACACTTGTAATTATCTAACTATGCCACATGTCCTTGTTGATGTGTTCTACTGACATGGTCTGCCACATTTCATTACTGACATGGTATGCCACATGTCCTTACTGATGTGGTCTGACACATGTCCTTGTTGATGTGGTCTACTGACATAGATCTCCCTGATCTAATGGTCATAATCATATCGGAAATGTATCTTAGATCGGCGGGCGAGAGTTACTTCAGATTTTTGGCTTTCGAGATTTCGGGTAATTCGACTTCTCTAGTTTCCAATTCTTCTGAAGTAATATTCCTAAACTACAACCACCTCACAAATTTGAACCCAAAATGAATGATGTTCATTTAATCATGATCTTAGATCGACGGCTTGATCTGGATGAGATGTTTCTTTGCCTTGAGTTAAATCCAATGACCCTCCATCTTTGCTTATATTATCCTTCCACTTTATTTGATCTGACGGCTGATGGAAATTCGGGTAATCGAGATATCAACCTTTTTTCTTATCCTATCCTTCCACTTAATTTCATCCAACGACTGACAAAAATTTGGGTAATTGAGATCTCATCCTTTCTGTTTATCCTATCCTTCCACTTAATTTGTTCGATGGCTGATGGGAATTCAGGTAATCGAGATATCAAATCTCATCCCTTGATTATCCTATGTTTCTACTTAAGGTGATCCAATGATCGAGTGACCATCAATGGTCGATGTGGATTGCAAAACCACAATTTTCTACTGGTTTAATTCATCACCAAATCTCCATAATTTATCCCTGTCGTTGATCCGACACTTTTGTATTTGATGGTCACAAATGAATTCGACTTAATCTGATCATTTATTGGATCAACCATGGTCGTCGATATTTGAGTTTATGAGATCTGACGATCCAGACCAATTGCAGAATTGGAACTAGAGAGTCGTTTAATTCTCCTTTTTCTCTCTATAATTCATTCATGTTGTTTATCTAGCGCATGAGTATCAACGGTCTTGATTTGATCTGATCATTGACTATTGCTCCAACGATCCTGAAGCCCACAGTCACTCATATGACTGATGTCCGTTTCATGAGATGATCAACATCATCAATTTCTTAATCGGATGATTGCTGAGGCTTCTCACCTTTTCCTGTGCATCGATTGACTTCTCAGTCTTTCCATTGATCACAACAAAATTCCTACAATGTGCTCCTCCTTCTAAGCTTTGATCTTCATTCTCTAACCCTCTTGAGCTTTAATCTCTACATACTATCCAACAATTGTGACTTTATCTAATCATGTTTATGCAATGCACGTCCCTTCTGAGTTTCATCGCTTCATCTCTTCTGAGCAGGGATGATTTTAGGGGCTAAATTTCGCTCATGGGCTAATTTTCCATGGTTTTTCAAAAAATGAGATCCTTTATTTTAAAAATAATTCGCCCAAATTCTATACGACAAAATTATTTTACCTTAAAAATCGCCAAAATTTTATAAAAAACTATATAAAATCCTTATAAATTTGAATAATTTTACAAAAATATCGCCAATCATTTATAGTTGGCATATGAAGGATTAGTAAGATTCACCAAGGTTTATACATTTTAAAATAAATTTCCATCCTCAAAATCATCCCTGCTTCTAAGCTTTGATATTTATTCAGTAACCCTCCTAATCTTTAATACATGCATAGTATCATAATGTTTGACATCAATGAAAACACATCAATGATGCTTGTGTATGTTTAATTTACATGAACTATGCATATTGTTTTACTGTTTGACATCAATGACAACACATTAATGACACTATTCCCAACAATATCCCCCTTTGTCATTGATGGAAACACACCAACTTCATGCACAATATCTCCCTAAGATGATGCTTCTCTCCTCTGAAGTTACTCTCCCCCTTTGAAATCAATGGTAAAGGGTTTCTCCTCCTATTATATGTCTTTCTATATGTTACTGATCAATATATGAACTTTGGTAACTCCCCCTACAATCATGCTTTGCCTGACAAAGTCTCTCCTATTGTTATGTCTACAGGATGTTATGCATATCAATTTGTACATCATAATGTTTCTGCTAGAGATATTGTTGTCCTAGTGGAACACTGCACAATTGTAGCTCATATTTTCAAACGACCCTTGGATCAGTCCATTGATTCTCATCGATATCTAGACATATGTATCCATCTCTATCCATGATACTTTTATATTGTACATTTCTCTAAGGTCATTTGAGAAATTTTATGTTATTCTTGTCACATGAATGTAATTCTTTTTTCAACAATTGAATTCACTCATGTTCACTTGTTCAGTCTTTGTTATCCACATCTGTGAATGTCCTAGTTTCTTGAACTTTGTTCTCTGGTCTTCTATTACTGCAACTTCATTTTTCTTCCATGCTTCATTTACTCTTCTTGTTGTATCATATGAATAATTTTTCATTGACTGTCTTCTTGAGTTCCAATAGTTATGGGATTTGTGGCCATATCCACCACAACTATAGAATCTCATAGTGTAACAAAGTGTAGCAATATGTCCAACACGATTGCAGTTCCAACATCTTATACTATTGTTGAACCTACCAAATTTTTTTCTTCCATGATTCCTACAATCCAAGGCTTTATGACCATATTCATCACAAGAAAAACAATAGACATTGAAAACACTCTCATACCTCCTTTGATTCATCCATGAAGGTCTCTCTCTTCTCAACTTACTTTGAGGTGTATAAGTAGCTTCCGGATGTCTTCCTTGATATTATCTTCTAAATATTACAATGTTTCTTTTATTCTTTTAACATGAATAACCTTCGTCATACTTGCTTTCCCCGTTTAAAAATGAATGACCTGTATCGAACATGCCTTCACTTTTTATAAATGAAGGAATTGCATCATGTTTCTTAGGACTACTAATTTCTTCTTTGTTGTGGAAAACACCGGATTTTTCATTTGGTGATCTATGATTATCCAATATCTCATCCAAGGTCATGGAGTTTTTCAATAACTTGACTTGGGTGTTTGAATTCTCAACCTTCCTTCTAAGATTCACAACTTCTTCTTCCATCTTGTGACATGATTCTACCCTTTTTCTCTCAATTGGTTCCTCACTACCTCCTCTTTTCTTTTGGCTTCTTCAAGTTGGGTTTTCAGATTGACATTGTTTTCTCTTAGTTCTTTTAGATCTGCAAGGTTTCTGCAAAGTTCATGATCATCCTTCTTTTCTTCTTTTGGTTGACTGATTTTATTCTTCAATTTCTCAATCTCCTTTTCTTTTTCTTCTAGCTGAATATTTTTATCAGATATGATTTTTTCATTGTCTTTGAGCATTTCCTTTATTTCCAAGATATGCTTTTGAATCTTTTCAAGAAGTTATTTAGTGTAGTCATGAAGAAAACTATAGTCTAAATAATTATGGTCATAGATGTATTCATAGAGACTCCAATACACCTTTTGTTTAGCCTTATATAATTATTCTTCTATTTCTTCCATGGGATAAATTCTAACAAAACATTCTTCTATTGTATCTAAATCTTCTTCTTTACTTGCAAGGGAAAATTCAATATCAACATTATTGAAATCAGTAGATTATGGAGAGTCTTTACCTTTATTGTTTCCTGAGTCTTCCTCTTCATCCTTGATAGGAATGTATTTTGTGTCTTCTCTTTTAATTTGATACATATTCTTGGGAGGATGAGCAGATTCTTGAGCATAGAAGTTTTCATTCTTGTCATCCTTTTGATGCATAGTTGTTTCTTTAGAGGTATCATCACAACAAATGTCATATTCTACATAAATTTGAGTAATAGGAATTGATCCTTTAACCATGTGTACTTGGTCATATCCAAGGAAATATTTTTTCAATGGAAATCTTTGTAGACTGAGAATTTTATCAAGGGCTCCAGTTCCTTTCTTGAATTTTTCAACAGTCTTCAGTTGATCCATGAGTACAACAACTTCTTGTTTTAAATTCTTGGCTTCTTCCATGCTAATCATTGCATGTTGTATTGAACTGTGTAGCTCCTATTGTGAGGACATTAGTTGTAGTTTTAAGGTTTGATTTTATTCCTCACTTTCTAGCTGTTGTTGTTTGAGATATTCAAACTTTTGTTTCTCCTCATTAAGAGATTGTTCCAAGAATTCCAATCTTTCTTGATCCATTTGGACTTGGATTATAAACTCAAATATGATTTTCTCAAGTTATTTATTCTTTGAAACTTGTTTCCTCCTTTTCTCCAATATGATATCCTTTAGTTGTTTACACTTTTTATTATATTTTCTCAGTTCATCCAAATCACACTCAAGCTTAGCCTCAAGATTGACTTCTGCTTCAATGTCTGAGTATTTTTCAAAAGAATATTAATCACTAGAAATATTGTATACTGAACTCTGTTCTGATTGAAAAGCTTCATTTGACTTCTCACCTAAGTAGAGGTCTTTTAATTTGTCCCAGAGTTCCTTTGTAGAGTTACGTTCACCTATCTTCTCTTTGACATCATCAGGTAATCCATCAAGGATTGTATTCATTGCCATTGAGTTACTTTCTTTGGATTTATTTTGATCTGGAGTCCTTACTCTATTTCGTGGGAAGTAATCAGTGATCACTGAATTCCATACATAATGTCCCAATGATTTTAGATGACTTTCCATTCTTGTAATTCAAAATATGTATTCTTCTTTTCCAGGTATTGGAGTTCCATTCACAGTGAAAATATTTTGTCCATCCCTGTGTGCTTAATTTGATCTTCCTTTTAGTTTGTTAGACTATTCTTAAAGGAACCTTGCTCTGATACCAATTGATAGAATATCCAACAATACTGAGAGGGGGGGGGTGAATCAATATTTCCTACTTTTTCTTATTAATTTCACGAATATTAAGAACACATATTAATTATTCAATTAATAAATTAATCAATATATGATGAACAAAAAACCCTTATGAACACAAGATTTTATCATGGAACCCAACAGGGAAAACCACCAACTCTTTTCTCATTAATAAATTGTTCTTTTACAAAATTGTTTTCAAGCTACAACTTGATGGAGAGACTTTCCCCAATTTTCATTAGCTATGACTGAAGGGACGTTGCCACACCCCATTTACCAACTACAACTGGAAGGAGGCTACGATGCCCTAGTTTATCAGCTACCATTGAAAGGATGCTTTGACACCCTATTTAGTCATCTACAACTAACAAGGAAGCACCAACTCCCCTTATTCACCAACACCAACTGGTATGAGGCTTCGACCTCGTTGTTTAGTCATCTACAACTAACAAGGAAGAACCTACTCCCCTTGCAGGCTCCAACCTTCCCTTGCACCATCCAAGCACCCTTAATTTCATAATGCAATTCAATCTCTACTACTCTTCATTGAATTTGATTGAATCCATTAACACAAGTCATATCAAATTTGACTTTTTTAACTTCGACATGATTTCCCTTGCTCGACCCTTCCTCCCTTTATGCATGTTATAACACTCATAACACTTTTACAGTACTATGTTCAAGGTGTTTATAAACACACAAAGATACTATCAAGTCTTCAAGTCTTCTTAGAATCATTAACTAATGTACTTTCTACTTGTCTGTTGTAACCTCTGCTTGTATGTTCTTCTAGTTATCTGTAGCCAAACTTCATCTCTTTCTCTCTGGATTTTGTCATTTAATATTCAATGAATCTGCTGCAATCCAATAAATGTCTTCTATATCTAATACTCGATTGCATAACTATTGCTTTGTCTTCTTCTGTTTTTGATCTTGAATAAGACATTGTCAGATACCTTCGAACTAACCTTTCTTCATCTTGGACTCTGCTTCTGTTTTGATCTTCTTATCTAAACCACATAGACATCCTCTTCTCACCACTCTTTCTTGTTTATATAATATTCAAACTGGTGTGAGATATAACACATTATGTCCTTTCGTTTGGACCATCACACCTCTTCATTTAACTTAACCATAATATTTGTTTATTATTCAAATATTGTCATGAAGACTTTTCATAAATTGATCATAGATATGGATCAATTTCATCTTTTAACTCGATTCATAATCTATGCAATTATTTCATAAACCAAGTTATATAGAGGCACTTCCTTCAAACCATTTTCATATGTCTGACAACGCAAAACCATAGGCCTATCAACTTTAGCAACGTATTATATTTTTCCTTTATTTCTCTTATTCCATATGACCAACGATGGTGACCAAACACTAGGCCAAACGAGCGCTTGAGTTCTTATCAGAATCAATGATCATGATTTAATCTCTTGATGAAATGGATTACTGTTGAGACTTCGGGACTTATCCCATCGATAATTCGGGACTTTGTCCTTTCAAATATTTTGAATATGATTTTTCCAAACAGATCGGATGGTTCATGCTTATTTCACAGAACCAGATCAATGGTTAGATTCGATCCTTACACTTATCCTTTCACTTCTTAATCTAACGGTTGGGACTTAATCAAGCATTGAGATGGATGGCCACCATTTACTTCGGGACTTCGGCTATTCTACTTACGCTATCCTTCCACTATACTAGATCAATGGTAGAGAAAACTCTTGAAGTGTCCTTCATATTGAATAACCCATGTCCACTTCGGGACTTCGGCATTCAGAACTTCTGGACTTAGAATAATCGTTGCTCCATTTTCCTCCAGAGTGATCACCTCTTGGATAAGTGATAAGTGGTGGAGACCACTTGTTTTTGGTTAATACTTCCACTTAAAATATCCTTTCACTGTACTTGATCAGTGGTTGAGAATGATCTTGAAGTGTTCTTCAGATCGGACGACTCATGTCCACTTCAGGATTTTGACATTCAGGACTTCAGGACTTAGGGAATTTGCTGGTGGTGAAACTCCCAAAGTAAAACTCCTAGAGTGACATAACTTTCTTACGTCATTTGATGATATGTCACGAGTGAAGTAGCTTCCATGTGTCACTTAGATTCATGATTTTCACGTACCTGAAATGTTGATTTCAACTTGACACTTGTCATTATCTAACTGTGCCACATGTCCTTGTTGACGTGTTCTACTAACCTGATCTGCCACATGTCCTTGCTAACGTGGTCTTCCACATGTCCTTGCTGACATGGTCCACCACACATCCTTGACAATGTGGTCTGTTGACGTAGATATCCCTGATATAACAATCATAATCATATCTGAAATGTATCTTAGATTGACCACTGAGAGTTACTTCAGATTTTCGGCTTTGGGGAATTCAGGTAATTTGACTTCTCCAGTTGCCAATTCTTCCGAAGTGAGATTCCCAAACCGCAACCAACTCACAACTTTTAACTTGAAACAAATGATGTTCATTTGATCATTATCTTAGATCGACAGCTTGATCTGTCTACGATGTTGCTTTGCCTTGAGTTAAATCCAATGGCCCTCCATATTTTCTTATCCTATCCTTCCACTTAATTTGATCTGATGGCTGATGAAAATTCATGTAATTGAGATCTCAACCTTTCTTATTATCCTATCCTTCCACTTAATTTTATCCGATGGCTGACGGAAATTTGGGTAATCAAGATCTCAGCCTTTCTACTTATCCCATCCTTCAACTTAATTTTATTTGACAGCTAATGGGAATTCGAGTACTCGAGATTGCAGATATTAGTCCTTTCTTATCCTATATTTCCACTTAAAGTGATTCAGTGATCACATGACCATCGACGTTCAATGTGGATTGCGGAACCACAACTTGTGAGTGGCTTAATTCATCACCAAATATCTACAATTTATCCTTGTCGTTGATATGGCGCTTGCGTATCCGATGGTCACGACTTAATCCAACTTAATATGGTTGTTTGTTGGCTCAATAACAGTCGTCTATATTTGAGTTTATGAGGTCTGATGATCTAGACCAATTGCGGGATTGGAACTAGCGAGTCGTTTAATTTTCCTTTCGCTTTTCGTAATTCATTCCTATCGTTGATATGGTGCATGAGTATCAACGATCTTGATTTGATCTGATCATTGAATATTCCCCCAATGATCCTTAATCCCATAGTCACTCATATGAGCGACGTCTGTTTCATGATATGATCAACATCGTCAATTTCTTGATCGGATGGTTGCTAAGGCTTCTCACCTTTTCTTGTGCATCAATCGACTTCTCAGTCTTTCCATCGATCCTGATGAAATTCCTATAATGCGCTCCTCATTCTAAGATTTGATATTTATTCTCTAACCCTCCAAAGATTTAATCTCTTCATACTATCCAACGGTGGTGACTTTATCTGATCATGTTTCTACAATGCGCATCCCTTCTGAGTTTCATCGCGTCATATCTTCTAAGCTTTGATCTTTATTCAGTAACCCTCGTAATCTTTAATATATGCATACTATCATATTGTTTTACATCAATGACAACACATTTTTGGCATAGGGGCAGACCCATGGTTCAATGCTATAACAACGCACCAACAAAACTCTAACTACCAGCCCTTTAAGAAACACCTACGAAGTAGATGAAGTCTCACCCGAGGTAGAGGTAGGGGTGGTTGCAGGAATCAGTTGTATGCAATCTTAGTTGGGACACAAATCTGTGATTACAATACTTAATAGAGAACTTATCACCATCAGTTTGTTATTATTTAACCAATGTCTACTTCACAGATGAAATAGAGCATCACAACATTCACCCCGATCTAATGTATTTAAGAACTTAGCATCAATAAATGGATCAGATCTGGAAAATTCAAGAACTAAGCATATTCACCTATATCATATCTAACATCTAGATTCATCAAAAGAACAAAGCATAAACAGATCTATTTATCTATCTATATCAAGCACTTAGCAGATAACACATAAATACATCAGAACATCGCACAAAGCAGAATAACATAGTATTTATGTGGTTCACCCCCTTCCCGGGGTTATGTCCACCAACTCTTATTCTTTATTAGATTCAATCGGTCATATACATGCACACAACCACAAAAACCCTACTCCATATAGGACAGGAGATCCGCGCACACCCTGCCAGATCCTCCTTCCCACAGCTAGGTATAGCACAAATCCTTTCACAGTCGGTTACAACCACTTGCACTTAGCTCTATAGTCTCCAACAATATGTACAAAGAATCTACAAATCATACTTGCACTTAGCTTATCATCCTTAAATCGCATAGATGCATATTCCCCCATAATTACATTTCCTAGACATCTATTTATACTTTTAGAAATAAGCCTAAACATGGGTAAACCCATGGGCTGACATCCCATACCCATTACATATTCCCAAATCCAAAAAAGGACCCAAAAAGGGGTTGATATCCTGCAATCTCTTCTTCATCTTGTGCTTCATCTTCGACAGGCTGTCGAAGTCCCAAATAGGACAACATGACCAAGAATCTCCCAAAACTTGGTCAAGGGCCAACATGCCGCCAACACTCACCTGTGACTTGTCCTGAGACACTCTGGTCGAACTAGCTCTTCTTTTAATGCCTCAATATTGAATCGATCTTCTTTGACTTTCTATTGTGCTATGGCCTCTTGTTCAACAAACTCTTGGATGACTCCATCATTGATATGTCCCTCTAGACGTTGTTCAGCTGTAGTGAAAAAATCCTCTAGCTCTTCTCCTTGGCCTTCTACCTCTGTAAACAATTGATAGGCCTTGTATTTTACGGGTTGGAGTTTCTAATTTATCTCCATAACTCTTCTTTGGATAGTATCGATTTGTTGTTATGTAGTGTGTTGCTCTTGGGAGCACTTCATTCTTTCCATAACTGACAGGGACTTCAGTTGCACATGTATATTTTTGGCTTGATACATTGCCTCTTGGAGATGTGACTCTAGTGTCTTCAATTCTAGGTTCTCCATGAGTTGGTCATAGGTTTTGGCACTGGGAACGGTAAGTTTCTTGCATACCAGGGTAAGAGACTTTATCCTTTCAACTGTGCTTCAGGAGATTGCTTCCCTTTGGTATCTTACATCTTGTGAGGTCTCAGGTACAGTGCGTAGCTCCAAATATGCTATGTGTTGTTGTAGTTGTTGAATGGCTTCTGCGAGTTGGTTCAACTACTGTGTAACTTGGTCTTCTACCTTGATTTCTAAGACTCTCATAGACATAAGTGCTTTGTTGACTGCCTCTTTACTTAGATTTTATTCAAGAGAAACTTTTCCTTTTATTGTTGTAGCTATGCTTTTTCTTCATCAAACTTCTCTTGGAGAGCAATATTTTCCTATTCTACAACACTTTGTTGCTTGACGAGTACTTATTATACTTGTGCCAAAGCCTGGGTGGCTTGCACTATTTCTTCTTGTGCTTGTCTAAGGCGAGCTTTGACTATATCGACTAGGTGGTGGAGTTGAGTTGGATCATATCCATGTTATGGTTCTCCGTGTGCAGTGGAGACTGGGTGGATGGACTGTAGGGCCTGCTATACCCCTTGGAGTTCAATCTCAATTCTATCACACATCTCATATTTATTTTATTCTTATTTATCTTCTATTTCCAGTGAAGCATCTTGCAGGGCTTCTAAGAGGAAGTCGAAGTCATTGGAGGTGAGGACAGTCTACATCTTGGTCATGGTGGCCATCAATTTCTTTTGGGAGGAAGGTTTTGGAGGTGAACCTTTCCTCTTCTTCAAGGGATCAACCTCGTCTCCTTTCTTCTGTTCGAATTCTTTGTCATTCCACTCCTCACCATTACCTCCTTTCTCTAGTGATATGGAAGAACTCTTTATAGATGTGTTGTCTATCTCTTTGAACTCTTCGATCTTCTTTTATTTTCTAGGTCCGGGTGTATCCTACGTAGTTTTTGGGCTATCGATGTTAGATATCTCCACAAGGTCTGTTGGAATAAGGAGGTCCACCGACTAGTCCTTAGTGATCTCCTCCAAGTCCTCCTATGTCAGATTATAGTAGGATTGAAGATGTTGCTTGTGTTCATCGGTGCACATTTTGATGTAAATAAAATGACGATCTACACTGAACTTCATCAAAGGTCGAAAATGGTGTAGAGTGTTTGAAGTCATGTGAGGCTCATACTATATGGATATCTTCATCTGTTTGGAGTAGGTATCAAAAACAACATTTGACTTCCACTATTTATTCATGTCGCTTGAGTACCACATTGTACTGAACTTCCCAGCCAGGGGTTCAAAAGGCTCAATGTCCAGGAAGGTTCTACCTTCTGGCATCTCCCAGGTAATAAATGCTATAAGTATCAAGAGCCAGTTGAAATGAAATTCATATCCTTGATCTTGTGCTTCTTTGTAGTCGAGTTCCAACTGGTTCATGAGGTACTTCACCCAGTTCATCTGAAGGCCTTCCGCGCACTTCCCTACGAGGTTGAATACAAAATCGGTAACTTGGGTAAGGAATTCCTTTCATACTAACTTCCCTATAATCAAATGACAGGTGAGGCACATTGCGCCACTCTGGATAGAAGCTACCTTGTAGCCTCGCATTCCCTTCTCGACATATCCATAAGTGTCCTTGATCTTCTGGGCTAGAGCGCGATCCATGGATTTTCAGGGGTAAAACTCTTGAGGATCAAGTCCTTGCATACTCAATCCCATGATCTGATTGAATAACATCGGATCAACTATTATACAGTGGTTTAGCCAAAAATAACTGCCATGGTAATGGGATGGGAGTATCTTGACACATGCATTCACGTCCTAGTGTCGTCCGAAGTGGGGAATCTTCATAACGTTCAGCGGGGTGGACTGTGCGAGGTTCATAGTCCAGGACTGGGGGATTATCTTTGAATTATTCCCTTTATTTATGGTCAGGTACTTATGTGGGGCGAGCATGTTATAGAAATTGCAATCTCCAAGGTTGAAGTCGCTAAACTTCATTGCTGTAATTTTATCTTGTTCTGCTCAAAATACGTGTATCCCCTTCGGGAGGTACGTCATAACCAAGGTGTGTTTGAAATATCTGGGCACACTGTCTCTATTTACTGTGTCTCTCAGAGGTGGAATATAGGTGGTTAATATACTCAGGATCAATTTGTCATTCGCTAGATCATCCCTGATCTTGGTTCTCTTTTCATCTGATGTTCGGGATGGTCTGGCTCCGTGAGAAGTGGATGGAGAGACTGGTAGTCCTCTTGTCGATGATGCTTGTACACCTATAGACATAAACATGACTCTTTTAGGCATGAGGTTGATCAGAACTTCTTCAACAACTTTCTTGGCAGCGCTCAACTCATTCGACATACACACTTGGGGTTAAAAATCTCTAGTTCGAAGGGTAACTTAGACACTGCAATAGGATAGAGGGAAATAACGCAATGACCACTGTGTAAAATCAAAAAGTTTGTGAGCTCAAATTCACCATTGGAAAAAGTGTTCTCAGTGCATGGCACGACAAGATAAATAGGTAACACGACAACGGGTCACTTGCAACAGGTATGAAGCCTTCATTAACTCTTTTTTGTTCGTTATGGTGCGGTCCCAATGGTCGAATGGCGAGATGTCTATCCATAAATATCTTTCTACCCGTTTAGAGCATTGGTCTAATGGTTATAATGTCCCAAATGGTTATATTTCTTCGTCATGGTGAAGTGACATGTGTCGCTATTCTGATATCTCAACAAAGCTCCAATGTTTCAATTTTTCCTTCTACGAGGTTCCCTCCGGAACCTTCTGCAACTTGTTGATATTATCTCTCTTATTACTTATCTTTCTATCCTTCTTCCTAGTGAGCTTCATATCGGTAGGCCTTTTTTTGATTCTTATCTTCTTTTGGCATAGGTACTTCGCGTTGTTGATATTCTTTCCTAATATTCGAGGGTGATCCTTCTTGAATGGGTACTTCAATCTTTTATGGGTCTTCTAGTGTTCTTGCAAGTTCGACATCTGGGTCTATGGTACTAAATGGATTGGATTTGTTCTTTTTTTCTTCAATCAAGTGTGCAATCCTTCTAGTCATGAATTCTTTTAAATCTTTCTTCTTATGCTCTAAAAATTCTTCTTCTTCTTGCCTTCTGGCCCGATCTCTTTCAATCCAAGGTTTTCCTAATAGCATGGTTAATTGGGCATTGTTCTCAATAAATCTAATAATCTCAAAATATTCCTCTGTCAAAGTTCCATTAGAATTCATAGGTATCCAGGTGAGCTTTCCACATAGGTTTATCAACTTCCCTTTGAATAACCTTATTCCTCCTAAGGAAGGAATCATAGCAGGCCTCCCTATAGCTTCCCAGGTTCTCTTTGTCATAATATTCACCTATGTTTCCTCATCTATAAAACTGTCAATGTTGAAGTATCCCATTCTTGCTTCAAGGCATTCTTTTTTATTTGAAGATCTCTAATAATCTAACATGTCGGTGGTCATTCAGGGTTTCTTTCATCTATAGCAATATTTTTTCTGATTCTTTTTGGGATTCTATCATAATCTTATATTCTAGATCTACCTTAGGTTTTTCTTGCCTCATGTTCATTTATTTAATATTAGCAATCATTCTAGTGCAATCCAATACTTCATGGTCCATAGCTTTGCAACAAAGACAACTAGGTCCTCTCCCAGGGAATTCCTTAGCAAGATGTCCAGGTTTTCTGCAACTATAACAGAGGGTTAATCCTCTCTTTATTTTAAATGATCCCCATCCTTTCATGTACTGCGCTCTTTGATCATGGTATCTAACTTGCAAACATTTCTTTCTAGGGTCCTGCATACACTTATTAGTCCAAATATTATTTATATGCATAAGTATAACATATTTTTCACTATTCTTATCAGATCTACTCATATCAAATATTCTTTCATCTATTAATACCCTAGTTTTCAAGCTAGGATAGAATCTATCAAACATACCTAGATCCATACTTTCAAAACAAAAATTTCCACTTATCTTACTTCTACAAAGCACAAAGCTTTCAGATCTAGAACTTTTCAATATTCTTGCCTTTATCAGAGAACATAGCTTTCAGATCTTATCTCTTTTAATAAAAAATTCTCACTTTCACCTTTCTCAAAGCACGAAGATTTCAGATCTTACCTCTTTTCTTAAGATTAGACTTCTTTTCCTTAGCACAGAGCTTTTCAAACTAAGTAGATTATTGTGCATTAGAGAAATAGATCTACGCACAAAGCTTTCACAATTTTAGGTCGGATCTTTGCACAAAGATTCTTCTTCCTCAATTCCCAACAATCATAATTTTAGTCCCGAAAATGTAACCATTTGTTGGCATATGGGTAGACCCAGGCTTCAATGCTATAACAATGCACCAAAAAATCCCTAACTACTGGACAATTTGGCAACACCTGCGAAGTAGACAAAGTCTCACCCGAGGTAGAGGCATGGTTGGTTGCAGGACTCAGGTGTCTGCAACCTTAGCTGGGACACATATATATGATTACAATACTTAATAGAGCACTTAGCATCGTTAGTTTGTTATTATTTAGCGAATGTCTACTTCGCAGATGAAATAGAACATCGCAATATTCACCCTGATCTAATGTATTTAAGCACTTAGCATCAATAAATGGATCAGATTTGGTAGATTCAAACACTGAGCATATTCACCTATATCAGATCTAACATCCTGATTCATCATAAGCACAAAGCATAAACAGATCTATCTATCTATATGTATAAAGGACTTAGAAGATAACACATAAATACATCAGAACATCACACAGAGAAGAATAACATAGAATTTACGTGGTTCACCCCCACCTTGGGGCTATGTCCACCAACTCTTCTTCTTTATTAGATTCAATCAGTCATCTACATGCAAAGAGCCACAAAAACCCTACCTCGCATAGGACAGGAAATCTATGCACACCTCACCAGATCCTCCTTCCCTGAGCTAGGTCTAGCACAAAGCCTTTCACATTCGGTTACAACCACTTGCACTTAGCTCTATAGTCTCTCACAATATGCATAGAGCATCTACAAATCATACTTGCACTTATCTTATCAGCCTTACATCACATAGATGCCTATTCTCTTGCTCTTACATTGCCTAGACATCTATTTATACTTTACAAAATAGGCCTAAACATGGGTAAACCCATGGGCCGACATCCCATGCTCATTACATAATCCCAAATCCAAAAAAGGACCCAAAAAGGGGTCGATATCCTAGAATATCTACTTTGTCTTGCGCTCCGTCTTCGATAGGTTGTCAAAGTCCCAAAATAGGTCAACATGACAATGAATCTCCCAAAACTTGGTCAAGGTCCAATGCACATCAATGATGCCTACATATGTTTAAAGTCCATGAACTCTTCATATTGTTTTACTGTTTGACATAAATTACAACACATTAATGACACTATGTTCAACAATAAGAACCTATGTAGGAAACAAGTAAAATTCTTCTGCCAACACCCACCTTAAGCTGATGCATAGAGGTTATATAGGTGAATATAATTTGTGTCGGTGTGTATGACTAAGAATAAATAAAATGAAAAATAAAAACAATTACCAAAAAAAAAAAAGTCTAGGGATCGGTGCCCCTTGGAAGGAGCACTTTTATAGAAAAAATTATCTGAAAAGCTAACTCTCAAGCCTCAGTTGGACCTCAAAAAGGTTCTACCTGAGTCCCTCAATAAAAAAATTCACCAACTATGGCTCATGCTGATGTTCATAGCGGAACCAACGGAAATGAACATATTTTCCAAAATACACATACTCCACCTTTTAGTCCTTTAGACGAGGGAAATTCTTGTAATTTGAAAGAAGGAGAAGGGGAGACCAGTGGAATTGGTGAGGAAAACCCACCACCACCTAAACCTAGATGTCCTATGATTTTGGCAGGAGAAGGAACACCAAAATACTAGACATAGGTAGTGTGATTAAATCTCTTAAGGGACCAAGTAGTCAATCACCTCAAATAGAACACCCAGACCAACAAATCCCTGAAGGTTATTGGCACATTTTCGACCAAATGGCACAAAAAAATCAGTCGCGACCCCATACTTCCACTTTGGAGTATCCCATAGTTGATCTGATTGCTAATGCCCCAATGAAATACATTCCACTACATAATCTTCCAACCTTCAATCGATTGATCTCAGAGGACCCTGATGCGTTCTTATTCGAGTTTGATGTCCTGTGTAGAGGCTATGACTATACCTATGAACCCCAGAAGCTAAAGATATTTCCTTCTACCTTGAAAGTAGCATCTTTACGATGGTTTATGGGACTACATGGAGGAACTATAAATTCATGGGATGAAATGAAACAAGCCTTCCTTATGAAATATCAAGACTACTTTAGAACCAGGGATTTAAAGGATGAAATATTTAAAATTATTGCAAAAGAAAATGAAACACTAGAAGAATATATTGAAATTTTTTCAATATAACCTATAGAGATCACCTTATAGTACACTACCAAGTGAGGTACTTAAATCCACTCTAATAAATTTTATGAAGGATGAATGGGTAGAAACATTGAATTCAATGGGAAAAGGAGATATTTATCAAGAAACTTATGATGAAATTTTCCAATTGTGTATTAGTTGTTTGCACGATAGTAGATGAACCAGATCAAGAATATGAGCCCCCATCACCAGAAGTATCAACATTACTAGTGGGAGTGTCACCCAAGCAGAAATTGGTAATCTTTTATAAAATTTTAAAAATGACATTTTGGGTACTCTGATTACACAATTGGATGTTCTGCAGGTTAAACAGAAACAAGCAAAAGAAGAATAGTCATTGGCTATATTTTTTCCACGATGCAGGAGGAAACATGATTCAAGAGAGTGTCCCTTGGACATGGTTCGTACCTCTATGATCTGTGCCAAATACCATGTGACAGAGCAATGTCCATCACTTCTAGGACTAAAATTTTTCCTTAAAGAAGCATAAGAGGAAACAAAACCAGTATATTTGATGGCTCAACATCGCTAATGGAAGTCTTTCCCCCCAGGTACGCTACAAGATCCTTCGTCTTTCTTTTCTACATAGTATAATCAACAACATAATTCTAGAAACACATGGCAGGGCCAACCATATTCTAACTCCACCTAGAAGTCCCAACAATATCCTATTGCACCCTGGCGAAATAAATCATCTACTAATCCTACTTGACCTAAATTTCAATACTCTACCCCATTTTAGAAGAATTCAAATAATAGCCCCTATCCTTCACAGTGTACTAGCACATTTTCCCAAGCTCCCAATCAGACTCATATGTACCAGCGCCCCATGGGACTGGCCAATCAACCTATGGGAATGGTTCCTCAAGCTCAACCCACTTTACAAGCTCCACTTCAATTTCCCCAAAATACCCAACCTCAAATGAACCCTCAATTACCAGTTGTTATCGGACTAATTGGTAGGTGTGGACACTAACACATCTCCCTATATCCACCTGGATCTAGAAGAAAACAGGACAGGACATGACTCTTTCCCTAAGTTGCAATCATTGAATTAGCTAGTAAGGAGGAACAAGTGGCATACCTTTGTATCGCTTCCTTAAGTATTTGTTGTTCCCTCTTCTCTCCAGTGCTCTCGTGAGGTCAAGACCAAGACAACACAAACAAACCAAAGTGAATATAGAAAAATGTATTCAATCGTCAACTTATGCATATGATCAAGGAATTACACAATAAAGTAAGAAAGACTTTATGGGAAAAGGACATGTCCTTGTATCATATTAAATGAAAGTAGAAGATACAACCTGATCGCCTTGATGTCGCAAGCTTCCTTTCAGTGACCCTTGGTTCCAACACACAAACTTACTCTGTACTTGCATGAAGAAGATCCAATTCCTCTTGATAGACCAACTAGAGTCTCCAAGCTGCTGTCTAAGCAGGGTTCTTCACAGAATTCCTTCACCAATTATTCAATTAATCTTTCTTAACCTTTTCCATGAGAATCCTTTCAATATATAGGAGAAGGAGAGATGGTTACATGGATGAGGATGATCCCATCAAATCTATGAAGTTAGTAAAATGGAAACCATATGAATGCCAACTCATTTTCTAGAAGATTCCCTTCTAGAACCCTCGAGACCTCTTCTCTTTTCCAAGGTTGAAAACAAGTTCGCACCCTATGTATGGAGAAAACTGTGAGAAGTTTTCACCCTAGATGAAGGTGGCCTATGAGAATGGGTCATTCTCGCATCCTAGGCCATATGCAGCCTGCGAAATCACTTTGAAAATATGTTTTTGGAAGGAGACAAGATCCACCTTTCTCAGGCAACATGTTCTTGTTGGGAGACTGAGTACACCATTGTTAATACATCACCAAGATGACCAAAATCATGTGTAACGGAATGCTCCCCAATGTATGAGGCCGGAAGTAGTGACAGCCAAAATACTTTGTAAACTGTGTGTGTGTGTGTGTGTCGAAAACCAGGAGTGCATTTAATCGGAAACCTGCAAACAACCAAGCATCTGCAGAATATAATACCAGTTCTGATGTAGGCATCCCCATAGTCAGATCACAAACGTATGACATCATGAACATAGTTCATGTCCACCAATCATACACCGTGGATCCATGCCATCAAAATATCGCATAGCCACCAAGAATACACTGTGTATCTATGCAAGAAGATTTAAATTAAGACGACATAGCCACGAGACATACAAAGTGGATCTATGTGTCGATGCAAATTATACATATTCCATCACAATCTAGATCAAAAAGATGAGACCCAGGGTCTTCAATCCTGTCACCTGAAAGTACGAATCTAACCATGTGATTACATGTGCTGAAGTCGAACATGGTAGAAACCAGTTGATTACTGGTCATTGATGAAACCGTTAACAAGTGTGAGGGAAATAACCATTAATGTCAATGACTCCCAAGGTACACTAGCACATTCCACCGAATGTGAATAAATGAGTTGATGTCGAACATTCGACAGAATCTCCCGATCAGGGGTCAATGATGAAAACCCACTATGGAAAGAGAGGAAACCTGCCATTGAGGCATGCAGGTTCCAAGGTACCAAATAATTTCTAAGTCTTGTTTCTGGATAATGAGCTGGAGTCGACAAAACAAAACTTGTCACAGGAGGGCCTTGATGTATTCCCCATCAATGACACAAAATGAGTAATAGATTTTGAAGGTGAAATAGAGTATGATGTAGATTGAACTGGACACAGGGAAGACCAACACGGAGAGAATGGACAACTGTAGATGGCCAACTCAATAGAGGTTTCAGATGAACTTCTCTTGAACATATGAATGACACAACCAATGGTTTGGCAACACTGACTCAGAGACGACTCAAGATATGTCCTTGTAGCAAGTTGAATGAGAGACAAATGGATTTTCCAAACTGGCTTCAGATAATGACTAGGGGGGTGTCATGTTCAAGAGTGACACTTACTGCCAATAATATGAATATGAAAACACATCCCTTTCCCAAATTTTCCCCCACCATTTCTAGTGATTACCTCTTTATTTTTACGCAAGCTTGAGGAGGATAACATATGCTTGTTGATGTAAGCTCATCCTTCGGATGAGTCCCTCAGAGTATGTTTAACAAACCCTAGGAAGGAGTGGTTCGGTCCTAGTACGGGTCTTTCGATGTTTGTTTAATGAGTCCAAAGACAGAAAACTCAAAGGTTTTTCATGATTATAGAGTCTGAAAAAAAACTCAAAAGAGAACTCTCTCAGTTCATTTTTCATAAAACAGTCTGATGAGACCGAAAAAGAGATAAAATATTTCCCAACAGAGGCTCTCTTCAAATACTTTAACGAGCGTGAAAATAGCAAGATCGCTCGACAATCTGTTCATGTTTAGAGAGTCTGAAAAGAGCTTAAAGAAGACTCCATGGGTTCCTTTTTCGTATAACCTTACTGAGCCTGAAAAAGTGATAAAAGGGAACTCGATTACATTCTCATGTATTTTCGAGCATGAGAACGAACAAAGACCAAGCTCAAGGTTTTGTCTAAAAACCATAAAAAACAATTTAAATATGCGATGAAAAAGAGAGAATATCCGTACTCCTTCACGTGGATTTCGAGGTCATCATATCTGCAAAAAATCACACTTATAGGGCTATTAGGCATTAGGTTTGATGAATAAAACAACTACAAAAACCAACAAAAATGGTAAAAATTAAATATAAGTGGGTAAAAGTTCTTTTACCATAGTCATTGTAACTTTGCCAAGATTTTATCCCCAAACCCCTCTTTTGCCCTTGAATTTCAGTTCTCGATTGCGGAAGGTACGAACAACCATTTGGCAAACCGTCTTTGTCAGTGAGGTTAATGCCTTGTCTTCTACCTTTTCATGGTTCATTTTTTTGTTTTCATTGGCAAATTTCAAGTTTTGAGTTTATTTTAGGGCCAAAATTTGCACCCAGGCGTTCTCCCAGACTAGCCATACAGGACCTATGAGAATGCATGATTCTCGCAGGTGGCCCCAAAGGCACCTGCGAGAACCTCGCACTGTGCTAAAGGGGCACTTGCAAGAACCGAAAAATTAAAAACTTCTTTGTTTTTTTCTCAATGAAAAATGTGCCAAGGCTTGAAAAGAGTTGCTGACCTTCTTCTTACAGTTCTTGTGTAGGTATTTGGCCATCACAATGGTTCTGGAATGGCATGAAAGAGAGCATGAAGCAGATGATGCTATTGTCGGGAATGACCCGGGCACCATTGCCGCTTTACGAGACGGTGGTCTCCTAAAATTCTTTCGGATCCCGGGTATGAGTGCCCAAGTCAGGTTGTTGGAGTACCTCATTCATATGTGGGACGTGGACCAACAAGTATTCTACGTGGGGGTCCACACATTGTCCTTGGATATCGAGGACGTTTATTTCCTAATAGGACTGTCACAGTGTGGGTATCACGCTAGCTTGACTGGTAGTCGAGGTGGTGGGATGCCTATGAGTGAGTATTGTTGTCAGTACTATGTTCCAGAGGCGAAAAGAAGCAAAGGAAAGGTGGCCATTTGGGGGGTCCAGGATTTGACCCTTCACACTATCTTTTTCACCATTACTCATATGGCTGGGAGCACTTCTCCACACATGGCTCTCTAGAGCTACTTTCAGTACACCATAGAGTGTACTAAGCCTCAAGTCTTTAACTGGTCAGATGCAATCCTTCGTAGCATAAAGAGGTAGTTGAAAAAATGCAGGAAAAGCGACCTGAAGCAATTTGGGTACAGATCACTTTTGGTGTCCTTCTTTCTTGAGAGGGTTCCCTTGCTGAGGTTGCAGGTTGAGTGGGGTTTACTAGCTCCAGAGGATCCGAGGATGTTGAGGTGGTGCAACCTCATGGCTCGGCATGTAGCTGGGTCGATCATCAAATACAATGATTCCTTCTTTGACTGGTTACGGCCACAGATGCTGATGGTCGATGATTATGACTATGCCCGGTTGGATTTCTAAGGAGATTCAGACTTGGCCCTACCCGAGGGTGCTCAATTGGGAGATCTAGGTAATAAGTACACACATTTTTTCACTTTTTAAATTTTTTTGTGAGTTTTATCATATGCAAATGTTTTTATGTCTGCCCAAGAACTGATCAAAAATCTCTTTTGAATGACATAGATGTGGGGCCTTATAGACCTCCGGGTAACTCTCCTATTCAGCGACGAGGAGAGTTGGTTCCAGTGACATGATGGGACACTGAATATTATGAGGCAGTGGAACAAAACTTAGAGAGGTTGACTGCTAACATTATGGACATGCCTCTCGGAGAGGTCCCGCGGCATTATCAACGCCATACGATGGGCGTGTCAGAGTCTATTGGCCGATTGCTTCGTAGGGTTTCCTGGGTAGTCATGTGTTATCGTGAGTGTCATCCATGATGTTACTTTGTAGAAGCTATGAGCTTCATATTTTGAAATTTTGGTCCTTGGACAGAACTTTTTTGTAAAAAAAAATTTGATCGTTATATACATATGTACAGCTTCTACCGACTTATCTTGTGTTATGTGATGCATGTGATGTGATTGGTTTATAAATGGCCCAAATTTCTCTCTAATACATAGTTAGCTATTGCACCAGTTAATGTATTTAGACATCTAGTAATATGTTGATATTCGATATAATCAAAATAATGTTCCAAGAGGCGAATTCACAAATATACCCGTAATAAAGTAGGACTTCGAATAGCATAGACATTACTTAACTGCAGTACTACTAGCTGCGAATCAAGTCACACAACCAAGTGATGGATACTGAGTGAGATAGCATCAATAAACAATTCGATAACGGCGCTATACTCTGCAATATTGTTGGTCGCACGGTCGAGGCACGCACCTCGTAGAGTGATAAGTTCATTCATAGGAGCATAAATTGCCCATGCAACAGAAGAAAGGTTCTGAGTACTACGGCTAGCGCCATCAGCGAAGCCAATGTGGGATAGCAAAGACTCCGACATATGGAAGCCAAACACAATGTAACATAAGGGCAAAGACCAGAAAATGAAAAAAGCATACTACAGTAACACACAAGAAGTATGATACAATAAAATACAAGTACTTGTGCACATGTGATCTTATGCATAGTACTTCTTTAAGTATAACCCATTTCTGGGTTCACTCAAAGGGATACCGTCATAATCTACTGACGTGTAAGATCCTTTCTCCAAAACTCATCTAATGATATAAGGACCTCCCCACATGTCTTCGAATTTTCCAGCTCCTAGCATATACCGATCTTGTTCGTAAAGGAGAACCAGATCTCCTTCAGAGAAAATGTGAGGCTTGATATGTTTGTCGTATTGGGCCTTGACGTGTTTCTTCTTAATGAGGGTATCTCAAATTCAATTGGGAGGATGGCTTATAAACCATAGACTAACCAAAATGGTGTAAACCCAATAGCAGACTTGATGAATGTCTGGTAAGCCCACAATGCTGAAAACAACATTATGTACCAACTTGTTTTATTAATCCCTATCATTCGTCAAAGCATGGTTATAAGAACTTTGTTAATTGCTTCGACTTGGTTGTTGGCTTGTGGGTAATAGGGCGTCGAGTTTTCATTGTGAAGACTGAACTTTTCAGTGAGTTCAGACATCATGAAGTTTCTAAAGTGGCTACTGTGATCAGTGACGATATCCTGAGGAACACCAAAACGAGCTATGATGTGATTGAAAATGAATAGTGTTGCAGTCTTTCCAGTATTGTCAAATGTCGGCATCTCCTTGGCCCATTTCGTAAAATAATATACGGCTACAATAATGTATCCATGCCCCCCGACCAAGTGGGGGTGACATGTCATGAAATCGATACCCCATTTCGCAAAGGGACAAACAGAGACCACAGGGTGAAGAGTAGTAGGATGTGACTGTATTTTATGGTTATAGGTTTGGCAAGCGTGGCATTTTTGGATGATGATTATGCAATTGTTAAATAAAGAAGGAAAAAAATACCCTGCTCATAAGATCTTCTGGGCAGTAGCATACCCAGACATATGACCACCACAGACTCCAGAATGGCAGTCATTTAAGGCTTTCTCGGCTTTGTCAAACATGAGGTAGCGTCGAATAACTGAGTCAATACCCCGACGATAAAGATTATCACCGAGGTTAATATATTGATGGGCTTGGTAGCGTATTCGACGCCGGTTAATACCAAAGATCATCGGAACTAATTAGGAAAAGGGATTCATCAGGAAATGAATCGGCTGCTACATTTTCTATTTCGGAGTAGGGAAAGTCGCATATCAACTCGAAAAACACTAAGGACTTCTTGGACTTAGCTCGTTCAAATTCCAAGTCAAACTCCTGGAGTATCACGATCCATTTGGATTATTTCCCCCCTAGCAATTGATGTGTGAGAATGTGTTGCATAGGGTTGCAGTTAGAAATTACCATAGTCTTGCGAGAGAGGATATAGTGCCGGAAACGTTGAACTGCTTGGACGACTGCCAAGGCCATTTTTTTGACATGTAAATACTTGGTTTTAGTAGGTGTTAGACTACAACTCAAGTAATAGATAACATGTTCGTCATGAGAATCATCCTCCTGGACGAGAACCATAGCGATGGTGTAATCCGAGGCTGCGAGGTAGAGGAAATAATCGCGACTATAATCGGGGGGGAAGAGAAGCGGAGCACGTGTCAAGGATAGTTTCAAAGCTTCAAAGGATTTTTTGGCGATGGTATCCAATATGAAATCGGACCCATTTTTGAGTAGGCGCGTAAATCCAAGAGTTATCTCAGCATACTTTGAGATGAAACGACGAAGAAAGTTTTATTTCCCTTGCAAACTTTGTAACTTGCCAAGTGTAGAAGGAGGAGGGAGATTGAGAATCACCTCAACCTTTAAAGGATCTACCCTAATCCCTTGACGTGAAACAATAAAGCCTAGAAGTTGGCCAGATTTGACGCAAAAAATTCATTTGTGAGGATTCAAGCGTATATGGTAAAACCGACATTGAAGGAAAATGGCTTGGAGGTGGAATGGATGATCGAACCAGCGCATGGAATGAGTGGGTAAGTCATCAAGATATGGCTGCACGATGTGATTGATATCATGGAAGGCATAAGACATAGTGCGCTAAAAATTTGCACCAGCATTTTGTAGACTGAAAGGAAGTTTCCGATAGGAGAAAGTCCCCCAAGGACAAATGAAAGTGGTTTTGTGTTGATCCTCGAGAACAATGTTGATTTGATTATATCTGGAGAAACCATCCATCAGAGAGAAGATTTCTCTTCTGTCACAATCTGGTCGACGAAGGGGGTATGAAAGTTGTCTTTAGGACAAGGTTTGTTAATATCCCTATTATCAATGCACATATGGGTAAAGAAAGCCATCTTTGAGAAGTTTCTTGACTTCAAGTTTGATAGCGGTCGCTTTACGTGGGTGAACTGGGCGAAGGCATTGCTAGATGAGTTTAACATTTGGGTATGTCTTAATCTCATCTATCACAATGTCGGGGTCAATACCCGACATTTCTTCATAGCTCCAAGTGAAGACGTAGTGAAATTATTTGAAAAGTGATTTGTAGGTGATGATTTCGTCAGGGGAACATGAAGCTCTGATATGCACATTTTTGACAATTCTAGGTTTGATGGATATGTCTAGGGGAATAGTGGGTGAGATATTGCTTAAATCACCTTTGGAAAACACATCGTGTGTGGAATCGAGAATGGTTGAAATGATGACAATGGTCGATGGGGTTGAGATCCGTTGGTAGCTCTCGATGGTGTGTTGTTCCAGGAAGAGGATGGAACAATGATGTCCATCGTTTCAGGGGGTGTCTTCCATGATAGACATAATCATCTCATCAGTGGGAAAAATGACACAGAAAGGATCTGGAGATAAATCACCAAGAGAGGGGGTAGAAGGGGTTGACAATTGAATGGCCTGATAGGCGGATTTGACCGGACTCAAAGGCATTTTGTCGTTGTAACGAAGGTGATCTTCAGGGTCGGGTACCATCCATGGGTCATGAGACGCAGGGGTTCCATGAATCGAAGTGGATATCATGTTGATTGAAGCGAAAGATAGGTGTGGAACATAGGGTGGTGGAATGGGGAAGGTACCCATTAACGAAGAGTCTTTGAGAAAACCTACACCAACATTCTTGTATCCCATGGGGGTTTTGGCGATGAATGGTATGTTTCGAGTACGCGTATCTGAGTTAAAGAAGGCTAATTGGTCGATGTTAATTACCTTTCCTTGATGTGGGAAACATACAACACGAAAAAGAGTTGACACAACTGTGCGCATGGAATCAATCCAGCTACGGCCAAGAAGAAGGTTGTAATCAAGAGGAGCGCCAAAGACTTCCACTTCAACTTGGACCATTTTGCCTTCTAACGTGATTGGCAATGAAGGAAGAACATCGTAAGGCTTAAAACTAGAGCCATTAAAGGCTTTGAGTGTGTTATGGGATTCAATCAAAGAGGGAGAGCCAATGGCTTTCCAGTAGGTAATAGACATGACACATGTTGAGGCACCCTCGTCGATAGCAGTTCTACAAATGTTTTTGTCGGAGACAATAACTTATATTTGGAACGCGAGTTGAGGGGGTAACCTTGGAATGTGATCTTCCAAGTCAAAAATTATTAAATTTGTATCTGTAGGCTCGATTCCACCGATAGATTTTAACAGTGCCTTCTATTGTGTAGGAAAAATTTGAAGGACTTCGAGGGTTGACATTGTAGATGGTGCTTGGGCCATATCTTCAACAATGTTGTAGTTCTGGGTGGCATTGGCATGAGGATTGAAAGCCGATTTTCGAATGATGCCCTTTGGAGGAGGGTGAAGAACTGTTTCGAGGCTCGGTCATTTGAGATGAAGAGGACAATTGGTAGGCAGAGTCATAGGAGATGGTTGGACCAATGAAGGAGGTACAACATCAAACTTCTCTTTAGAGGGAGAATAATCTTTGGCTCGAGTGGTAATTGTGATGTCACTTTTTTTGAATCACCTATACACATTAAAACATAAGATGTAGTGGAGGGGGATGGTTGGTCGTGAATGACCAATTGAGCCTGTTGTTGAGAAGGGAAGGGTTGTGACAAAACGACCGGAGTGGGTGGTTTCGGGGCCCCTTGAAGGAACTTAGTAACCTCGACTCGACGTGGACAATCCTTCGTGTAGTGATCATCACCAGAGATAAGACAAGGGTATCGGGGTTTTTGCTTATCCCTATCGTCAACGAGTGGTTTTTTGGTTCTCTCTGCTTGCGAAGTATTTTTTTCCTCCTTATTATTACCCTTTCCTTTTCTAGATTTTGTTTTACCGGCAGGGGTAGATTGAACAACATTTACCTCAGAAGTCTTTTTGGTGGTAGGGGTAGGAGATAGAGCATTTTGAACATTAGAAGAAGTGGGTTTGGGGTTGTTTCTTGAGGCGCAATGTGGTTGGGCATGGAAGGTGCCAATCACACCTTCGGGTGCATGAGAAGCAGTAGGAGTAGTTGAAGTGGCGGAAGTGGAAGGACGAGGTGCATCAGGGAGTAAGTCGTAAAGAGTACTCGTTTGTGAGTAAATGAGGTCAAGATATTCAGCACGACTAATGTCTTGTTCTTCCCTGAAAAATCCACCCATGGTGATGTCACGATCGATGTCATTCACAAATAATTTCATGAACCACTCTGCCAACAAATGATCAGGAAGTTCGAGTTTGATGAGATGTCGTCTTCATCGCCACTCATGAATGTGATCGAATATATGAGTGGTTTTTTTTTGTTTGAAAGAAGTCAAAATCTCTGTCCCTATTTCATAATGGATCGGTAACCAGTAGTGAGTGAGGAAAGCCATAGCTAGGGTGTTTAATTCAGCAAAGAAACATCATAGTAATTCTATATACCACTTCATGGCAGAACCCGTGAGAGTTCGTTGAAAAAGGTGTAAACGAATAGAGTCATCCATCAAAGAGTTGGATAAGCACCAGAGGTGAAAAGTCATGACATGATTGTTCGGGTCCTCTCTCGCTTTGCCATCGAATTTAGGGATGTCATATGGTAGCTTGGCTGGTATAGAGAGCCATTGGGGGGAGTGATAGATCAGATCGTTTAAAATCATCGACAGATTTGGGAGGTCCAAAGTGGCTAAGAAGGGTAATTGTTTATTCACATGTGGGTACTGGTGGCTTTGGGGAGAAAGTTTCGTCAGCAAACCAATGGGACCATAAGCACTCTGCATATAATGCAAAGACCCGGGAAGATTAGGTGGTTTTTGTGGAGGAAAGTAGTTGATGGGATTGTATCCTTGAAAAGGGATGTGAGGTTGAGCATTCGATCCCCAAATAGGATTGGACGTACCTGGATATGGTTGGCCTATACTAGGGGGTATAACAGACGTAGCTGGAGGTTGTTTCCCCCCAAGGATGGAGGTATGTTTTTTCCATAGGGTGGGGTTGGTGGGGGTTGTTCTCCAATCAAAGGTTGTGTTCCAATTGGGATTTGTGTTCCAATAGGAATTTTCCCTGCAAGGCGGGGTTGAGTCAAACCTCCTTGGTGAAATTGTCCACCAACAGGAATCCGATAATTTGGTGTGAATGACGGAATGGTTCCACTAGGATCAACGCTGCTGATAGAGGATGGAGAAGGTCCTATGAAAGGGGGCGGAGGAAGTTTCAGAATGAAACCGAGAGGAGAGTTCACAAAAGAAGAGGGACCACCAGGAGTTCCGTATGTGATTTACATAGGAATAGGAATAAAGGAATTCAACGCACAGTATTCGGGTGGAAGAGTCGGGGTGACTCTGGGCGAAAACGGTGTGCCAATAGGGTATTGGCTAGCCGCGATAATCCCAGTGTGAAGACTCGTAGTATCTATGTAATGGACCATTTGTAAAGGGAGATTCAAGATGTGTTCAGTTCGTGGAGCTTATGTACCAGGAAAATAATAAGCAGTAGTAAAAGGTACTGCATCTAGGTCAGAGGTTTCAGGGAATGTAGGTGAGACGGCGATATCAACGCCTGCTCCTGAACAAAAGAGATCCCGTCTAAAAATGCCAGTAGCCCAAAAAGGATCTTGGCCCTCAGGTCCTAGAAAAGGTCGAGTCGGTGATCCAGAAGATAAAACAACTTAGTATCTGGAATAATTCATTCGCATAATACATCTCTCAGAATCGGGGTGAATTCGAAAGTCCTCTCAAGAATTGGTAATTCAGAACCGTTCTAGAGAGTCAGTTCTTTCCACTTGTGGAGTGGTGATGTCTTGGACTTCACTCTATTGCGAAGAGCCCTCTGGTGAGCTAGTAGGAAAGGGTTGAGAACCTTCCAGATTTTCTGGGGGTAAGCCTTGCATTCTACGTGAACGACGTGGAGGGTCTATTGTGAACAAGTTAAAAACTTACGAAGAAAAATCTATGTTCAACTTGGGTAAACAAACAACATGCACTAGTAAACAAAATCTAGGAAACAACACCAAGCAAACAAGACCTTCTAATTACGAAGTCACTAGTTGGTGATGAAGTCCAATGTCGCAACAACGAGATGAGAAGGAGTTGTGATAGGGTGGAAAAGTTACATCGATGACCTACTTAATGGACTTACGCCCTGGTGCAAGCTCCCACACATAATCGTGGGTATACCCTCCAAGGAGCCCGAGTGAGTTTGGCCAACATTGATTCCAGGCACTGTGAAGACTTGCCCCTTCACAGTCACCTTGTGTAAGACCCTAAAAATCTAGGCCACTAAGGTTACCACCAACAACAATAAAGCCTGGGGGGACAGTTGACAGTCCGATCCACACACAAGGGTAAGGTATCTTTCCTGAAATCAACTTGAGAGGCTTCCACTCATCATTGTGGGTATACATTCAAGTGACCCCCATCATACGTGCAATCTCTACACTGATATCAACAGAGCAGGGTGAGTAACTCTATCAATATCAATGTGACCTCGGGTTTGACCCTTGTGTGAGAAGGGCTTCCCAGGACAAAACGTTGCAAATGGAATTTGACACTCCTTAACACAAGATGCTATTGTGTGTTTTGTGCTTTGGAGAGTGTATCTCTCTGCCTGTTCCAAAGCTCTAGCCTAGCTAATTGTTTGTGTAATAGAGTCCTAGAAAAGAGTTTCTAGTTAAATTTTAAAATTGCACAATATTATCAAAGGCTGTTGTTACTCAAAGGAAACGGAGATGAAACCGATGTTGTGTTAGACTCTGACCCAACAATGCATAGATAGGAATGAAAAGATATCAATTCTTGTTCAATGAATCCTATTTATGGGAGGGCAAGAGAAGTTTTCTGGAACAATCTTGAACTACGATATGTAATCTTCTTTGAAATGCAATATCAACAAATCACGAACAATGCTAATTCTCTATTTGTTCTATTTCAATAATTGATTTCCAATATTTTCAAAACACAAATGCTTTTAAAAAGAAAAAATGTTTTTTACTTTTCAAAAAGAAACACACAATGGGGGTGGAACTAAGAAAAACCAATAACTAATGACAAGCAACATACAAAAAACCAAAACCAATCTTTCAATGAAGGCAAAAATGACAAGCAGACAAGGCTGGTCTTTTCAAATGCATGAGGACAAAGATTTTCCACGTAATGAGAAATTGAGAAAGACAATTGATCCCAACTCTTGAACCGATCACCGGCTCCCAACCAAACAAGCACTTAGATTCCAAGATCAAATATTATATTCTTGCTAAGAAAAGGTCGAGAGATGACAATTGAGAAAAAAGAATGAACAAGAAGAGTCTTCGATTTCCAAAGACTAATCATTCACAAAATCTGAAGTCAAGAAACAATCAATCAGTGGCCCAAGAAGTTCTCTTCAGAAACACATACAAATCTGGTTATCTGAGCACACAAAAACCCTAATCCCAAAATTTTGCAAAATGGGTTCACAGGCAAGCAATGTTGTATAGTGCGAGAATGGAGCATTCTCGCAGGCTAGCCACTAGTAGAGTGCAAGAGGTTCACACTAGATTGCATAGTAGGGTGCGAACTCAAGTAGTTCTCGCAGTCAAAAGAAGAGTTTAGTGCGAGAATGACTGAAACTTGGCAAAATTTAGAAGAAAGACAAATTTTTTGAAAGGACTTCTAGACCCAGAGAGTTTGTCAGGGTCTCCTGAAGACTCAGAGATTGATAGAAATGAAAAAAGGTAAGGCAAGAGAAAATGGCCAAGGAAAAACGCCAAAAGCCACTAAAAAATGGGTTGCATCCCCAGTGGAGTTTCCAATTTTGTTATCAGACTAATTGGTAGGTGCAGACACTAAAAGAACTCCCTAGATCCACCTGGATCTAGAACAAAACAGGATAATACATGACTCTTTCCCTAAGTTGCAATCATTGAATTAGTTAATAAGGAGGAACAAGTGACATACCTTTGTATCGCTTCCTTAAGTATTTGTTGCTCCCGCTTTGCTCCGGTTCTCTCATGAGTTCAATACCAAGACAACACAAACCAACCAAAGTGAATATAGCAAAATGTATTCAGTCGTCAACTTATGCATATGATCAAGGAATTACACAATAAAGTAAGAATGACTTTATGGGAAAAGGACATGTCGCTGTATCATATTAATTGAAATTAGAAGATACAACCTGATCGCCTTGATGTTGCAAGCTTCCTTTCAGTGATCCTTGGTTCCAACACACACACTTTCTCTGTTCTTGCATGAAGAAGATCCAATTCCTCTTGATAGACCAACTAGAGTCTCCAAGCTTCTGTCTAAGTAGGGTTCTTCACACAATTCCTTCACCAATTCTTCAATTAATATTTCTTAACCTTTTCCATGAGAATCCCTTCAATATATAGGAGAAGGAGAGATGGTTACATGGATGAAGATGATCCCATCAAATCTGTGAAGTCAGTAAAATGACAACCATACGAATGCCAACTCATTTTCTAGAAGATTCCCTTCTAGAACCCTCGAGACCTCTTCTCTTTTCCAAGCTTGAAAACAAGTTCGCACCCTATGTATGGAGAAAAATGCGAGAAGTTTTCATCATACATGAAGGTGGCCTGTGAGAATGAGTCATTCTCGTACCCTAGGCCATATGCAACTTGCGAAATCACTTTGAAAATATTTTTATGGAAGGAGACAAGATCCACCTTTCTCAGGGAAAAAGTTCTTGTTGGGAGCCTGAGTACACCATTGTTAATACATCACCAAGATGACCAAAATCATGTGTAGCACCATCTCAACCCAACCCAAATCGTAATAACAGACCAGTTCATCTCGTGCAAATTGTCGAGAATTTGGAGGGTGAAACAAAATTTGTAGGGTGCAACAAACTCTGGTTGATATCAAGGCATGTAATTTATCATGAGGAAAGTGAAATTCATCAAGAATAGGAGAATGAGAATGATAAAAAACCAACAATAAAACCATTGACTATGGTCATAACAAAAGAAACAGAACAGGGGGAAAACACAGTCGAGCAACAAAATCCTGATAAAGACATAATTTATCCTCCCCCGTTTCCCGAGAGGCTAATGATAGAAAAACCAGCCATATATCCTAGCTTTGATATCTTCGGGGATCTAAATAATCTATGTGTTAAAATTCCACTCCTACATGCTTTACAAGATATTCCTATTTATGCAAAAATAGTTAAAGAATTATGTGGGAAGAATCCTAGAAGGAAAACTAAGAATCCATCAAATGTCCACGTGGTAGGAACTTTGTTCGATCTTATTCTAGTAAAGTAGGAGTTATTCAAATACACAGACCCAGGGAATCCCTTGGTAATGATTCTGATACATGGTTGTTTTTTTCCAAATACACTTGTGGATTTGGGGGAATCCATCAATATAGTTACCATCGAAACCTGTAGTGTCCTAGGTATCACCTCCTTCGAACCTACTTCAACTATGTTAGAACTGGGTGATAGATCGGTGGTTAAACCAGTTGGCACATTACAAGACATAGAAATCTCGGTCCTCTCTTGGGAATACCTAGCTAATTTACTATTTATCAACCCAGAAAGTACACTAGATGGACACCCATTAATATTGGGACGATCGTGGCTAGCAACGACATATGCATACATAGGATGTCACACAGGCAACATGAAAATTGCTAGAGGAGGTGATATAAAGAAACTTATACTGTATCTTCCAGCTAAACCAAGTATTCCTATCATACATCGACAGTTGCAACCATCTAGATATCCATAAGAAAACCTACAATCTCCTCTCACACTAGAAGAAGTTGTTGGGCTCAAAAACCAACTAGAAGATGGTGTGATCAACAACTTCATTGACAACCCAACTGTTATAGGAAACCCAACATGTCAAATGATAAAATTTGTTTTAGATAATGAAGAACAATGGGATCCTTTGGAATAATTGATTGAGCAACAGATTCCCACTACTGTTGTCCACGACAACATTATAGTTGAAATCGCATCAGGAATATTTTTGAATATTAATGCCAATTTGAATGAACAACAACAACAAAAATTGATTCAGATACCTTTTAAATACCTACAGGCTTTTGCTTGGGAGTATCCCAACATGAAGGGAATTGATCCCCAACTATGTACACATTATACCTATATTGAAAAAGATGTCTGACCCATCCGATATCCCCGAAAAAGATTAAAGCCTCATCTCAGGGACATTGTCAAAAAAGAATTAAAAAAATCGTTGGATGTAGATTTCATATATCTTATTTCAGATAGCCAATGGGTCTCTCCACTAGTAATCATCTCTAAAAAGAATGGTAAGTGGTGAATACTTATAGACTATAGAGAAATCAATAAAGCTACCTAGAAGGATCATTTTCCGCTACCTTTTATTGTTCAGGTCCTTGATACTTTAGCAGGGAAGAATTTTTTCTCCTTTGTAGATGGATTTAGCTGTTATAATAAGATTCAGATTGCTCTAGAAGACTAGGATAAAACTACATTTACATGTCCCTGGGATACCTTCACATATCGAGTATTTCCCTTTGGATTATGTAATTCTCCAGCTACATTCCAGAGAGTTATTTTAATCATCTTTTCTGATTTAATTAATGAAGGACTTGAATTTTACATGGATGATTTTACCCCTTATAACACTGACTTTTATCAATCTTTAAGCAATCTAGAGAAGGTACTGGAACGATGCATTGCTACCAGGCTATGTTTGAGTCATGAGAAATGTCATATGATGATGACTGAAGGTGTGGTACTAGGAAACTATGTTTCTGCAGATGGAATCAAGGTAGATCCAACAAAAATATAGGTAATCATTAATTTGCCTACACCTCATACAAAAACCAAGGTACGTAGTTTCCTTAGCCGTGCAGGATATTATCGCAGATTCATAGAATTTTTTTCAAGAATAGTTGCACCTTTACATGATTTAACTGGTAATGTGGAATTTAAGTGGTCTGATAAGTGTGATGTTGCATTTGCAGAGCTTAAAAGGTTAGTTTCTATTATCACACTAAGTCGCCTTGGGTGTCTTTGTTTTTGTTAAAAAGAAAAATTAAAAAAACCTTAGATTCTTATTTTCTCTTTAAAATAAATTTATCATCCCTTAAATGTTATTTATGATAGGACCCCTTAGTATGACTAAACCTTTGAGTCATAGCTCATGTGTTGATCCACAATTCGATTTTTGGTCCTTAAACCCTTTTAAGCTCATGGTCTATTCTTTATGTCCCCTGTCGTGATTCATCCCTAGGTTGATACCTCCCATCACTAGACTAATGTGACACAACTCTCTCCTCACTCATGACCTCGCATGCATACCTCATGATCCCCACTCACCTGTGCAATAATTTTTTCTGATTTGTAGAGCGTTGTCCACTCAACAGGCATTTCCGTAGTGCTTGTCACATTTATCATTCATCCACTCCAAGTCATGATTGCCATGACTGATACCTTAAACCTTATTTTCAGTGCCAGAAGTTAGTTGAAATTATTTCAAAATATCTTGCATTTATGATCCTTGGTAACAGTTCCTAAATTTCAAAAGTTCAGCAGTGATGCATTGCATAAGTTTGCCAGTTCAGATCAGACGATCGCATGTCAACTAAATTTGAGGCTGTGAAAGATTTCAGGGCCGAAGTTTCCTCAATCTCATCCTAAGATCATGCTGAGGAGGTCAACAGATGTTGAATTCACATGTATCTTGTTAAACCTCCTTCACATATTAATTTTCATAGGAGATTTGTGCTCGAGTTTCGGTTTGTTAAGCTTCTAGGGTAGTATGGGAGCCATATTTTTATTCCTGTAAACATCATCGCTCGTATCCATAGTCTGATTATTGTTTTTATTCATAGCCTTTGAAAGTCATAGGTCTAAAATAGCCTATCCTCTATGTATGCGTTGCGCTACGCAGAGACGCTGCTCAAACCTCTTTGATTATTCTTTGCTTCTTTTCATCCTATACGAAGAGTCATTTCAGAATTACTTCCTCATATTCTACACTCTGAAAACCTGTATAAGCTTGAAGGTCCATTTATCATAGCCAAGTTCATTTTCTAAGCACTGTTAATTTGGAGGGCCATCCTTGTGCATTTGAGACTTGAATTGAATTTTTTTGGTCAATAACATCCCTTACAGCCTCTTAACAACCCTCTTTCTGAGTCATGGAGACTCCTCAGTCAAAGAAAACACACAAAGGTGGAAAGATAGTTCAAACAGAACCTGTGAACATGTTCCTTTTTTACACAGAACCCATGGCAAGGGAAATGTTTCGAAGAGAAGGATGCCTCTCTTTCTTCCAGAACACACATAGAGGTCACTCTGAAGTAGCAAACCAATTTGCACTAGATTTTGATGGCAAGAAAACCATAGTTGGAGATTTGGAATTTGAGGTGACTGAAGCCTCCATCTTAGCTGCAATAGGGATCCCCATTTTAGGAGAAAATTGGTTCAAGGCCATGGTATTGAGTTCACCTTTTGTTAAATATATTTTCAAGCCTGAATACCAAGCCAATGATTTATCTAAGAGTGTGCTAAGGAATTAGTTGATTGACCAGTTTGACAGAATGTTGAAAATCATACAAAGATATTTTAGGTGTGAAGGGAGATTTAACACCCTGTATCATTACCACATAAGGTTGTTGTTGAATTTTACTGGTAAAGTTCAGATAAATATTCCATATTACCTACTTAGAAGTATAGATAAAATGTCAGATAGGGTGCAATCCAAATCTAAGGATGTGGACTCCAGTATTTTCCACTCTGTACTTATCAGGATTCTTGTCTCTGAAGAGTTGGGAAAGAAAGATATCTCCTGGGACAATTTTTTTTTCACTTCTCACTTCAGGATGGACCCAACACCTACCCCCAATCACAGATTGCAGGCTCTTCATAACCTACCAGTACTAAAACAGGAATCAACAAAAAGAGAAAGGGTAGAGCCTCTATTTCATAGATCAATAAGCAGGTCAGGGAAGTTGAGGAGGAAGTTTGTCCTTCCCCACACAGAGATTTCTCACCACCACCTCCACCAAGGTTAGAAGAAGTTCCATATTCTACCAAGGTGACATAAAAAAAAGGGAATAAGATTCTCTTTCCCTCTCCTCATCCAACAGTTGAAATCAAAGGTAAAAGACCTTTCACTAGGTCATCAATTCCTAAGGGGGATTTCAAAGGACAACCTTTACCAGAAACCCCTATACATAAGAAGAAAGGGAAAGGAATTGAAAAATCTATAGAAGAGAAACAATAAACCCCTGTACAAAAAATCAAGGGTAAAGGTACCAACATACCTTTGGAGAGGGAAGATGAAATCCCTGTGAAGGATTGTAAAACACCTATGAAGAATAAAGAAAAGGTTGTTGTGCAAGAGAAGAAGCATAAAGGAAAAGGTTTTGAGAAGGCAAATGAAACATGCAAGGAAACTCTGGTACAAATGGAAGAAAGGGATGATAAGAATCCTGCTAAGACTGCACATGTTCCCAACCCCCTTGGTGATTAGACCTTCAAGAGACTCATAAGACAACTTAAGAAGTCAAGAAAGGAAGTGGCCCAATTGAAAAGGGAAACCATGTCTGAGAGAGACAAGATGACAGAGATTATACAGAGATACAATGATACTCTTGACTTAGAAAAATTTGCAGCAAGAAGGGTTCAACCCCTTCATAGGCAGCTCCAGAACCTCTACAGGCAAAAAAAGGCTTTCGAGGCTGAGAACAAGAAGCTAAAGGAAAAACTGAATCATTTCCAAGATGAAGTAACCCAAAAGAATTTATAGGTATTGGTTGAGGCTGCCATTGAAAATGAAAAAATAGTAGCTAAGGAGGGCACAACTATATTGAAGAATCCTACCAGTGCTAAGAAGAAGAATTCTATTGAGTTAGTTGGAGACATTCTTTCCACCAGAAAGAGTGTGAGGCTAAGTGTTAAAATGACAAAGTAGCTGGTAGTGGTAAACCCCATTTTTGAGAGTTGTTCCTTCTTGGGAAGGTTAAATGATATGCACATACTATGTTTTGCCAACTATACAGGCTTCTATGTGTTTAGCTATATGCATTTTGGAATTTTTTTCTAAGTGCTAGCTTCACTCAATGGTAAAAGCACATAAGTAAATTGATTTGTCATCATGGAAGGACACAAACAACTCTACACACATTCAGGAGTCAAAGACATTACATTTTTTGCATAGCTACCCAAACCCTTATGCAGACGCAACGTAGGTGGCGCTGCGTAATATTTTATAGAATGTAGAATTGTCCCACAAGAACTACCCATAGGTGCTACCCTGAGGTGCTGCGTAATATTTTACAGAATGCAGAATTGTCCCACAGGCACTACCCATAGGTTCTACCCACAGGAACTATGTAATATCTTACAGAGAGGAGGTTCACACACAGGCGCTACCTTCTCTCCTTGTTCCATTTTAGGGGGGGCTACACATAATTTCTACCAAAGGGAGTAGCCAACAAACACTGGGGATCTAGGAAGACTAAGCCAACAGTTTTGGATAAGTTAACGAAGAAATAAATGACATAAGTACCAGCTGGCATGCAGAGGACAACTACAAGCTCCAAAGGGACACATGGAAAAACAAGAGTTGAGCAACAAAAGAGGATCAAAGGAGTTATAAGCATGATTGGGTTTAGTCACCAACACTTCCCTGTTTTATAGCATAGGTTGTTATCTTAGTTATTAGAATAAATAAATTTTTTGATATTTTTAAGGAAAAGAGGCCAGCTCGTACCTCCAGTTGTTGCCTCCATTTCTTGTTATAAATAGATAGAGGAATTTCTTTAATGGGTTCGGATGGTAGAGGAAGGATTCCAAGAAACTATAATATTTTTGATAAATGAATATGATCTAGTATGGACGGGACTTAAGAAATTTTTACTAACACAAATCAGCTCCTATTTCATACCATTCTCTTCTAATGCTAAATGTTCATATTTGAATGCTTCATATGGATGACTGTGGTAATGATATGATGGATGTTTGATCATTTTATTGTCATGGTGTTTATTTAGCTCCTTAGTTTCTAATTTCAAGAAGATCTTGTTCTAAGAAACTTTCTTCCTTTGGGATTTTGTGGACTTGATGTTTGCAGTAGCTCTTACATTCCTCTCATTCAAGTATTCTTTCTATCCACATTTACTCGCAAACTAATAGTTGAAATTAGTCAAGACCTTATTTTTTGTTACATGTTAGCCCTGTTTCTAATTGAGGATATTATCATTTCAAGTTTTTCCATTCGACCTTTCAAAAAACACTCATACTTTCACATATCATCTAATGGGTACTGGGATTACCTTCCTTGCAATAAGAAGGTGACTCCTAGTGCTAACATTTTTGGCACCATTGTCAAGGAATTATTTGAAGACTTTTCCCTGGGATAGAATGACTATGCTTACTATCTCTCAAGGTGCATTGGGACTTAGTATTTTGAAGATTGCATCTTGCACCTAGCGACTCCATTGATTCAGATCTGGCGCCTAAAGGCAAAAATATAAGGTCAAATCCACAGTTACCTTTGGTTCCACCTGAGGCTGACCCAGAGAAGATAATCAAGAAGGGAAAAGATTCTAAAAAATGTTTTTATGCTACTACCATAAGTGCTTCCGGTCAGTTTCCTGATTCCACTCTTGATACTCTAGTTGTTTTATCAAGTAAGCTTCCATTATCGTATGCTGAAGTATCTCAAAAGTTAGATTTTGAAGAGTTTCTTGTTGAATACTCTACCTTTGAAACTGAAGTAAAAGAAGAAAACATTGATATATTCTCCTCCCGTGATATTGAGAAGTGTTTTAGTCTTGATAGTTTTGAAGATTTCCCTACGTTAGGTTTTGTTACACCTCTCTCTGTTAAAAATTTTGTTGCCAAAGAAGTAGGAAATTAATCTCCTTCTTAGACCTTACGATCCTCTTCCAAGACTCTACCTACTATTGTGAAGACTAAAAGCTCCCTTTTATCCTTTTCTCCTTCTCCTAATATACACATAGCTCAGCCTCCTTCCCCTACTAGTTCACCTAGAATCCAAAATCAAATGGCAATTGTTAATCCCCCTTGCAAATAGGATGGATGCCATAGTGGCTGCAAGATATGCTCCTCTAGTCTTTCCTCAGCCAATGAATTCTCTTCCCCCTGAAGATTATTTGAAATACATGGCCAAGCTTACTGGAGAAGAAGATATAACAGCTGAGGAACCTGTTGCTTTCTATAGATATGAAGATAACCAAAATATTGAAAATGAAGATGTTTGGATGAGGGTTTTCATCCAAAGCCTTTTTGGGGAGGCTAGGAAGTGGTTTAGGGTTCTGGCGCCTGGTTCCATCATTGATATTGAGACATTGGATGAATCTTTCCTGAGGCACTGGGTTGACAAAAAGTATTTTTTGTACTATATTACTGAATTTGGATCTTTGAAAAGGAAATAAGAAGAATCTATCTCTGACTTTTCAAAAAGATTTAAAAAAATGTACAAGAAGATCCCCGATGAGATCAAACCCATGAAAACCATGGAAAAAATCACTTATGCAGGTGTGTTTGACTCTGAGTTCTGCCTTCTATTGAGAGAGAGAAGGTCACCTTCTTTAGTGTATATGCAAGATGTTTCCTTAGAGGTTGAATCCAACATAATTTCCTCAGATAAGCTCAGGGGAAAATCTGACAGAGATAGGAGGAAAAACAAAGCTGAAGCTTCCACTTCTGACTCTCCTGCTATTCATTCACAGGTAGATGAGTTGACCAAATTAGTAAAATCTCTTTCTACCGAAATTGAGAAGTTAAAATCGGAAGGAAGACAACCATATAGAAATGCTCAGAACACTAAAAATAAAGGTAATTTCAGGATGCCCATCAATGCTCCCCAAATCCTTCCTAGAGATCCCAAAAACAGAGAGAGAGATGATCAGAGGATTGAAGCTCCTTTTTCAAAATATTCTGGTTGTTGATGAAGAGGAAGAGGGGGTAGAGGTTGATCCTGAGATCCACTGTTTAGGTGATTCATCCCCATCCCCACACTTGAATCAATCCTCTTATGAGAAATCTTTAATGGATATTCAAATCAATGAGTTAAGCAAGGGAGAAAAAATGAAGGAAAATGCTAGTAGATATAATCTAAGATATAAGAAGAATGAAGAAAAATTTGATGCCCCTAATCAGCCTATTCAGAAAGAAGATTCTTCCAAGACTGTGACAATGAGCAACAAGGAAAATGATTCTTAAAACCCACAACTTCTTATGAGAAATCCTTGTTAAGCCCTAATATTGGCTCATTACCCCTTAATTGGGGAATATTATATTAGTAATGTTATTTTATTTATGTCATCTTTAGGCCATTAGTTGTAATTATACCTCCTAGTCTCCTATATATACCAAGGAGACATTTTCATTTTGAATCATCTGGTACTTGAACATTTAAGTGGGGTAAGAGGAGGTTGCCCCATCTAAGAGGATCATTATATGAAATTATCTCTTTTTCAAGGCTTTGAGTACTTTTCCTGAGGTTTTTCTATGCTATATTGATGTTTGGTTCTTAACATATGGTATCAGAGCTCAAGGTATTGGGGTTTCACTGCTACATCTGAGACACTGTGGAATTTTCACTATAACTTTTTTTATACAATGTTTCAGAAGGCATGGTTTGGAGGATATTTAGTAGATGGATCAAGGTACGTTGGATTGAAAATTCAGCTCCTGAGGTCTTATACTTTTGGAGATACAGCCTGTACAAGATAGGGTTCTGGAATCATCCAGAAATGAGTCATTGCGAAATTTTCGCTATAAAAAAGTTTATGTAATGTTTCATACCCTAAACTATGGAGGCCATTTACAGAAATTGGTAAGGTATATGTGGTAAAAATTTTATCTTCTGTTTCATCCTAAATTTCTAGATACACCTTGTGTAAGATAGGGTATATGACTAGTCCTATTGACTAGTCTCAAGAAGGTGTTCCAGGTAAAACAATCATAACGTCTTACTAGAGTATCCAAATTGAGTGGGACTAGTTTCATTGGATCATGGAGAGTTTCTATTATTGTGGCTGTGAGTTTCAGAATTTGATATCAATTATTTTGTGCGGGGCATGATATACAAGTGAGATCTCCTGGAAAGGCCAAAAATCGGCAAGTTGTGAGGAAGTTACCGTAAATTCCACTTGGCACATCCAATTTTGATCAGACCTGTGGCATTGTAGAGAAGAGATATCAGAGAACTTCCTAAAAGAAATTTTCATACCCAGAAGGGCCAAAACTTGGGATATAGAACAAAATAAATATTGTCTAGCAGAACCACCTCAAAATCAAGATTCAAAAGTTATACATGGCCAACATGCCACCAAAAATGATACCTTCTACACCAAATAAGGCTCCAGAAAATCCTAATTGGACTCTTGATGAAGTTGAAGAAATGTGTAGGGACATAAATGAACTACAAAAGAAGATGGATTCAATGGAAGCTAAGTTGATGGATTCAATAGAAGCTAAGTTGGATACTAAGATGGATGGCTTAAAAGGGGAGATCATGGAAGTATTGAAAAATTTTG